>BRDA01001901.1:78347-104891 GCA_036984385.1 Crenuchus spilurus
TATATATATAAAATGTGCAGAGAAGTGTTGTTTTAGGACCATGGCTTGGAATTTCTGAATTAGATCAAGGGTGCCATAAGACTACAAATATGTAAAATGGGACATGACAGACGTTCCATGAGGTGTCAAGATTCCTGCTTCTGAAGAGTCTTTTCTGTTTCCTTATAGCCTATAAAGATGGCAGTCCCTCATATGGAAATGGCTGTAAATCGTCTGGATCTGTAAGCCGAACCACAGCAGACCCAACTCGGCAGGCCAGTGTGGGCAGCAGCCCTAGTTCTGTCCGTAGCCCCCTGCTCAGGCAGCGTCGAGTCATATGCTACGAGGACGAGCCCAGCGATGAGGAGCTGGGCCCTGATGAGGACTCCGGACCCTTCCGCAGGCTGCACCGTACAATCCCTGACGCTACCCATCATCACCAGGAGGATGACTCTGGCATTGTCATGGCCAGCTCCTCAGTGGAAGTAGACGACGAGAGTCAGGACAGCAGCGAGGGTCAAAGGAATAGTGAACCGGCCACTCCGCTCTACGGCAGCTCACTAGAGTCAGAAGAAGGAACCAGTGTTGCTTCCAGCGCTGAATCACCCTTCATGCCTATTCGCTTTGATCACAGCTCTGGGGGAGGCGGCACCAATCTGGGTGTGAAGAAGGAGCCGTATCGTGATGGACAGGAATCCAAACGCTCGCCCAAACTGGAGCACAAAGCTGTGACACGGGTGAAGAGTATGATGAGCATTGAATGTCCCAACCTGCCACAAAGACCCAAAGGTGAGGACGTCACTACATCAACAGCCAGTCCTGTTCAGGCTGCCCATGTTAGCACACGAACCCCTGGAAAAACACAGCATCACTGCAAGAGGGGTGAATCTAGTGAGCTGGCAGGAATCTGCACTATTGAGACTGTGGTTCTGAAGCGCAGTGAGACAGAGTCTTTTGGACTTGACTTGGAGATCAAGTCATCGCCTCTGAAGGTGCTGATCACTGGACTTCGCCCTGGAGGTGCTGCTGAGAGGGTAAGAAGGGAACATGTACCTTTTTTATTTCAGAGCTGTTCAAAGACAAACATATAATAAAGCAGAACTGAGCCACTTTCATATGTGGTTCTAGATTCAATATGTGGCCATGTGCCACTATAATGACATTTTCAGCAGTTCTCTCTTTCTTTTCTAACTGTTAGGAAGCCAGAGGGAGGATGAGTGTGGGGGATGAAATTGTAGCCATTGGTGACATCCCTGTGTGCACGTCATCCTATCAGGAGATCTGTGATCTAATGCATAATCTGCCAGTCACTCTGACATTAGAGATTAAGAAGCCTGTCTCAGGTGAGTTGATGCTGATTGCCAGCAATGGTTTGAACTTGGGTGACTGTTCTCTTAAGGGAGACACATTTTACTATTATTTCAGTCCAATATATGCTTAGTAAGAAGAATATTAAGCAAATAATACATGAATTCAGCATTGATATGGTATAGATGAAGAATAATCTGTGTAGTGAAGTCATTTTGTGAATAATCTGTTTAGTCATTTTGAATGTTAATGAACTCTGCTCTCATTGGCTGTCTCAGTAGAAGGCATGGAAAGAGTATTTGATGGTGGAATTTTGTCACACTGCCCAGTAGTCTACAGAGAGACCATACACATTAGATTTTGATTGATTTGAAGCTAAATTATTCACTGGAGATCCACCAATATGGGTTTTTCAATGGTCGATGCCAACTCTTCTGATGCTTACAGTGCAGAACTGCTGATGGCAGATATATAATGCTGATATGTTGTGATATTGACCACATGGTGGTTTTTTCCATCTAAGGAAATGTAAATAAATATTTTTAATGTTTATTAACATTAATGTTTATGGGTTAAAATCTCTTACAAATTTTGTTAATATGCCGCCGGTCAGGTGTCATTGACTTTGAACATAGTTAATGCTAATTTCAACTCATTTTGATGTAAAAAATTATTACTTCTCTCTCTGTATTACGGTAATATGTTAGTTTTGTTATTTACTTATTGCAATGAGGAGTGAATATGACCCAATCCACCCACAGAAAGCCTGTTAATTTCACAAAAAATTGTGACTGTTCTGGCTGTGTAGGTGACCCTTTATAGTCCCTTTCAATTAAATATCTGTGCCATGCTTAGTGTAAAATACCAATAATAATAATAATAATAATAATAATAATAATAATAATAAGCATAATGTAAGCCTTTATAAACAGCCCTGATCAGAACCGTTGGTTTTAGTCTGCTCTTGTTCACCACACCCCCTCTTCTAAGAGTTTCCACAGAGATTCTAGGCAATGACAATTACTCATCAGTCTCTCAGTGATACCTGAGCATTGACACTGATTGTTGTTTGTTTTTTGACTCCTCACCATATCCATTCATGCCCAAGAGCAAAACAGCATTGTAATCATATTCAGCCACTTCAAGCCAGGTTATAACTATGTAATACTGATGCAAGTCTCACAATAGAACCAGCACTAGTTAGGCTGTGATTGGTTTGCACAGAGCTGTTGAACAAACCTACAGACTTCTTGTGAAGCTGAAGTTGGCTTCAGTTTCTACCAGGTGCTGGAATGCAACTACTGCTATACTATGGTGTGTGTTTGTGTGTGTGTCTGAACTAACAGCAGAGCAGACAGTGAAGCTCAGTATGACTGGCTCAGTGGGTGTGATTATTCAAGTGAGAGGTGACATAATTCACTACGAAGTTCTTTTGTGCAGAAAATCAGTCTCATGCATTTTTTAAAGGAAACACTAACATTTCATGTTTCACATATTCTGCTGACAATTTCGGCGTTGTCCAAAAAATAAAAAATAAAGTTTTTCTGTAGAGTTGTCACGATACAATAAATTTGACATTAATACCAATACCAAGTGTAGTATTGCGATACTCAATACCCAGTCACTCATCATCTTTAATGCCAAATATTTATCGGATAGAAATGGCACATTTCTCCATTTTTATAGTTTAACTAACATGTCATCCATACACAGCTCTTCATTTGGCAGTACACAGCAAAATATAGCAAACTATGGTGCCAAAATTTGTGCAATTCAGTTTTAAAAGTTTTGAAAGTCTACAAATGCTACAGAATTGATTGCCAAATTTAAGTATTGAAATACATACAATAATTTGTGCAACAGTGTTGGATATAATTTTTTTACAGTGATGATATATGTTAACTGGCCAGAAAATCAACTTTGTGTACTTGCTCTCCAGTAATACTGATGAACGTTTTCCAATTTTGGATGCCTGTTTAAATATAGGACATTGACTGACTTTATTATACTATATTACCCACAATACTTACCTGCTTCAAATGTAGATTTTCACACCAAGTTCATACTTAATATCTAATTTTATAAGTACAAATGTATTATTGGTAATAGCAGTCCACATCTGTCTTGTATAATAGTCTAAAGCTGCTTTCTCCATCCTCTTAAGAGACTGTGGTGCTCCAAACCAGAACTATGCAAATAGTAATATGTGACCATTCTGTCACAGTAGTCACTAATATCCTAGTTTGTGTCAAATTCTAATAAAGACAGCAGTGTGTCTTTCCCTTTGCTACTTTAAAGATGTAGGAGCACAACAGGCTTTCCGTTGCTGGCAGTACCCCCCTCCACCTCAAAGGGAACTGCAAGCAGCTGGCTTTGTATCCATGGTGACTATTGATTAATTTACTACCATAGTGATCATAGAGTAGTAGTAGTGCCTATTGCATAGTGCCTATTAGTAGTAAGTAGGCTTGCTAGTAGTTGTTCTTTAAGCATGTTGTAAGTACCATACATGTTAGTGATCATTAAATTTTTTTTTTTTACTGTTACAGTTCTCGTTTCAATGCAATATCCCTGGTAGAATTTGAAATTTGTCCATGTCTGTACGTCCTGTTTGTATATATACTTTTATACATACAATGTCCATCATATACAATATTACTATATGCATACATGCATCTGTTAAAATTTGAATTATGAAAAAGTTCATTTTTGTTCATAATTTAATTCTAAAAGATAAACTGTCCTTTTATATTCATTGTGCATACAGTGAGATTACAAACCTTTTGATGTTTTAATGTGGATCAGTTTGGCTTCTGAAAATCAGACATCCAGAATCTCAGATTATTACAGTATTCATTTGAAGTAAATGTTCTATTCAAACAGTATTAGCATTAAAACAAAAAGGCTTTCAATATGTCACTATGTAACACACACACACACACATATATAATTTGACACTTTACCTTTTTGAATTAAATTCTTATTACTTTTTCCATGATATTTATTTTTTTGGTGATACACTAGTAAACTATTCAAAAGTATAGAATCGCCTATATTAATAATAGTTAAATAATCATATACAATGGTACCTCGGTTATCATTTGCCCTGGTTATCGTACAATTCGGTTATTGGCAACTTTTATCAGGGAAATTTTGTCCTGGTTATCGTTCATCTGCTCGGCTTTTGTCGTTTTATATCTATTTCTCATAGTTTTCTGTATGTAACTAATATAATATATCCTATATTAAATGTATTTTTGTTCATATCTGGAACAGATTAATTGGATTTACATTATTTCGTATGGGAAATATGGCTTCAGTTATCGTTCATTTTGGTTATCATCACGCACTTTAGAACAGATGAAAACCGAAGTTCCACTCTATTCTAATTTTTGGTTTGCTAGTATTGCAATCTCAACAATATCAATTTTACCATTAAAGCATTTAAATAGTATATTTTTAATAATGTTTTGTGTGTGTGTTTTTTTTAATTCAGCTGTAATATAGAGCTACTGTATATGTGAGAACAGGTCTACTCTTTATATGCTTTATGATGTAACTCCTGGAAATGACCTCGGAGAACTTCCCAGGGGTTGCAGCCTTATTGAGAAGCTTCTGTTTTTCAAGCAGGAATGAAAAAATCAGACACACATGTGTTGACGTTGAGGAAATCCTGCAAGAATGTGAATCTGTTTTTTGACATTATATGCAGTAATGCAAACACTGCTTTCATTATACTGACTTTGTCATAATGTTCCAGACCTTATATAACTGAATGTTGTCAAAGTTCTACTTACTGTTGCCTCCGAGGAGTTATGGGGTATGAACAGCAGTCAAAAATTCCATGTGCACCCTGAAACTCATTTATTAAGCACAGACAAGTTTGAACAGCTGTGATACAGACTGCAGGAGTCCTGGTTAGGGTCAGCTTTAAGGAATGTGTAATTCAATCTGAAGGTATTTTCTGGAAAATGTTAGAAATAATCATATTAATGTTTTCCTCTCAGTGGAATGTTGATTAATAGTGACTAGTCTGTGAATTAAATTAGGAAATAAAGTCTGATATTCTTTAAAACAAAGCTGAATTTTTGTAAAAAAAAAAAAAAAATAAAGCTCCTGAGATAAAAGAATTATTCACCTGGTGGTAGAAAATTCAGACTCCTGCAGATGATGTTGCATGAGGAGGCTATAAATACCTGCAGGGTGTGCAGCAGGATTCATAGATTGAGATGAGGTGGCAAAATGCACTGTGTGGAAAATGGGACAGAAAGCAGCTGTTATGCTAAATGCCATAGTGTGAAGGAAGTAGCTGAATTTGCAGTTGTATCAAAGGCAAAAATCCCAGTCTACAGGAAATTCTCCTCAGAATTGTGGCCGAATGAGGAAACTTGGTGAACTGTGTTGAACTGTGAATTTCATGACTTGTAAATGAAAATCTCTTCACTTCCAGGTAAGAATTGGTTCTAGAAGTCAGTTAAGGTCCTTCACAAAGAATTTCTAGAAGAACACACTCCACAGGGAACTACATACTGTCAACATATGGAGCCGAGTGGCACGCAAGAGGCCTTTGGCCTTGTGTGCTATCAGTTACAATTCTGAGGGGAATTTTCTGTAGGCCGTGATTTTTTACCTCTGTTAGTAGACCTCTGTGACCATATGCTTCAATACACCTGCAAATTCAACTACATCACACCCAAATGCAATCACTCCTTTTTGCCCATCATTAATATCTGCTTTGCAATTCATTTTTCACACATCAGACATTCACTGCACTGTACCACATCTTTTCAATCTCTGAATCCTGCCACACATCCCTCAGGTATTATAGTTGTGCCATGGCATCTGCAGGAGCCTGAAGTTACAGCAACCTAAAATACGCAAGGTCACTAATTTTTTGTCCAAGGAACTTACATATGTATATACAGTACTGCTCAAAAGTTTGGGTCCATAGGGTGAATGTGTGTAACATAAATGTAATGGTTGACTCTTTTAAACTGACTGATGGCTTTTGTAAATTAATTTGATCTAATTCATTGTTTAATTTCTGCAGCTGTAGACCGACTATCTAGCTTAATGATGTCGTCTGGCTGTGAACAGTCTACTAAGACGGAGGCATCTAAAGCTGCCCAGGAAGAGATGGTCAGCACGGACAAAACTGTGGCTGAACGTTCTTCTGCAGAATCAAATTTTAAAAACGTGGATACAGCCCACAGCAATGAGGTGCCTGTCACTAATATTGATGATGTCATAACTGAGCTAAACTCGTTGGAAAAAAGTGTGAATTCTGAAACACACACAGCTTCAGAAGTCAATGTAGTGACTGCTTGTGCAGTACAGAGCAGCAGCCTAGAGAACAAAGAAAGTACAACAACCCTTTCACTACAACCAAAACTTTTGGATTTTTCCGTCTTGGATTCAGAGAACAAAGCTTGTCTTTTGCCAGTAGGGAAAACCTTTCTGAACAGTTACTCAAGGAACTACAGTCAACTCTCCAATGATGACACGACTCTTTCTATGAAAGAAAGCGAACAGAAACCAAGCATGTACAATATGATGGATGATAGTGACTCTGAAAGTGACTCTGTCACAGATAATGCTGTGAAAACTGATAAGCAACAAGATCCCTGTAAAGATCCTCAGGACACTGACTCTGATGAGGAGATTGAGCTATGTTATAGGATGGTTGACTCGCAACAAGAGAAGGACAAAACAGATGTTTCTCTTTCCGAAAGCCAGACTGATAAAGATGTGATCACTCAAGTAGTCCTTCCGAAAGACTCTTCTGCCCTCTTAGAGGCCAAAGACTTAAAAGCAGCAAGTCATTTGACTTCATTTACTGTGCTCCAGGGTCCACACTGTCCCCAGTCATCAGGGTCAGAGTTGGTTCTGAATGGAGATACAAAGCAAGCTCTTGAGAACGATGAAGCAATTTGTGTGACTTTGCCAAACTCTGAGCCATCTGACTCTAAAGCTGATGCGAAATGTGAAAAGGCTTTGACATCTGTCACATCTAGCCAGACACCATTGAGTGTCGTAAGTCCCCCTGCAGCTTGGAATAACTGCCATGTCACCTCACAGAGTCAAGAGAGGACATCTGAGATACTGTCAGATTCATCGTTGACCTCGGAGAAGCCCAACCTACTCCAAATGCCACTCATCCAAACTGTGCCAGAACTCAAGGCTCCAAATTATTCCAATGGCAAACCCAGTGGGAGAACACCCACAACACTGACCGCTAAAGACAAAGAGAAGGATAAAACGCATTGTTGCTCTGACTCTAAATCAGTTGTTTCACATTCTCAGACTAAATCCACCACTAATTCTCTCCGAACTTTGGGACACAAGCCCTTGAACGACAACCCTGTCTCACCTCTTTTAAATTGCAGGCTCAAACAAGAAGAGAAGAAATCAAGCACCTCTGCAAAACTAAAAGGTTTGTGTATTAAGAGTAAATGCAAAGGACAGGAGCAGCCAGCCAGCAGGACAAACAGGGCTGAAGGTTCATTGCCAAAAAAAGCCTATTCCTCCCCAATTCAGTCCCCTAAACTAGCTGCCAAAAGAGGCACCCCTACAAACAGTCCAAAAACAAGTAGATCTGTGGAGAAAGGTGGTGCATCCTCTATTAAAACAAGCCAAGAGAAGAGTGCTTCAAATGTGCCCAGCACTGTGAAGGCAGATGACAATTTAAAGGAAGCACTTGTGTCTGAAACAGAGAAAGAACATTCTTGTACAAAGCAAAATGAGCTCATTTCTAAATGTGAGCTAAATACTACTACGCAAAGAACTTTTATTGAAGTGAGGCTCTCGTCATCTTCCAACCCATCATCATCTTCATCAACACCAGTTCTGGCACGCAAGGAAACTTTGAATACTAATTGTTTAGGCCAACATCAAGAAAGTCCTTCAGTTCTCAGTGTATCGCCTGAGGAGTCGACATCTAAGCCCTCTTTTGGAGCACATATCAATTCTTCTGTTTCTAGTTCAGAAAAAGGTAATTATAGTGAAAGCACAATAGAATCTGCTAATAAAATGTCTAGTCATTTGAGCAAGGTAGACATGTCATGCTCTAGTCTTAAACCAGGAAATTCTAAATTGTATGGTGCATTGGGTCGAAGGAGTTACTCTACAGATACCGGTGGAGCAACTGACCCTAACCCTTTTTCAGTTCGGCAAAGAATCAAGTCTTTTGAGAACTTGGCAAGCTTTGATCGTCCCATTGTTAGGAGCATAGACATCCAGTCATATGCTATTAGCTATAAGGCACCACTCAACAGGAGATTATCAGGTTCCATAGGATCTAGTAGCCAGTCCAATGACTGCCGATCATTGAGAAGGAGTCTCAGTTCTTGTGTGGACAATTTGAACTTGGGCACCTCATCATCACTACAGCCACAGAATTCCTCTTCTAATGGAGTTCTCAACAACTTTGGGCCAACTTCTCCAACTGGGACCATTGGACCACTTGCAGAGGAGAGGGCCGCACCTGAGGATGCTGAATCTCAGCCCAGTCCAGTACCACACACTCCACCAGTGTTGCGTTCTCGTAATGCCCGTACCAATGGTGGATTATCACGATCGAGACTGAGGGAACTTAGAGCACTTAGCATGCCTGAGCTTGACAAGTTATGCCCTGATGACTTTTCACGTGACCCTGGCAATGTCATGTTTAAGACTGAGCTAGAAATCCATCCCATAAGGTCCACAGATCCACCATCAGACCTTCAGTGCACTGTTGTAACCAGGGTGAGCATGGTTGACTCTGGAACTCCGGAGTCATCTAGCAATGGAGACCACCTTCAAGAAGAGACCTCAACACTTTCAAGTTGGAGTGTCAGGTGAGTGGCAGTGAATTCAAAACTTAAGATGTCTTCATTATGTCTGAATTATCATATGTCTCAGGGGTAATCTGATATCGGTTGGCTGATAATGTCAGGCAATATCGATGATACTTTCAAGATAAATATTGCAGATAATCCAATGATCATTTTCATTCCAATTTCTTGATCTACTGGTGATAGAACAGTCTTAAACTTTAGGAATCTAAAAACCTTTACAGTAATTTTACTGAAATTAAAAGTGCTATTAAGAAATTAAGTGCTATACTTACAGTACTTTCAATTAAAAAATTCAATTCAAATTCAAAATTCAATAAAAAGTTAGTTTTATAATAATGCAGAGCTAGATTTTAAGTCTTTATAATTAGAAATTGAATAAGCAAATGAACAGTGTAATATTTTAAAGGAGCAGGATATTTGGTTAAAAATTGTAATTTTTATATAATAACTTCTATATAATATTACTGATTTTAAAATATGCAGATAGTTTCTATGACTTTCTATGCCACTATGAACTTTATGATGTGTACAATGGAGAAGACTAAGGGAAAAAAGTGCAATGGATATAGACCTTCAACATTCCTAAAGACAGCATTGGGAGCATTGTGCAGAAGTTTAAAATGTACAGCAATAAAAATGCCTAGGTAACATTTTTTAGGCTGAGAGATGGTGGACACACTTGCAGAGAAGGTGAAAGTTTCATAACGTGAACAATCCAAACAAACGTAACACAATAATGAACACAACCAAGAACATCAGACAAAACAAAATGACTCGCACAAGACTGAAAGACAGAAGGGAATAAATAGGGAACACATGGCTAATGACACACAATGGCTGAAACAGGTGTTGACACTGACGAGATGGGCGTGACGGGGCAGTATAGGGGTGGAGACTTAAAGACAGACACGTAGACAGAGCAACATTACATGAGACGTGACAGCCAAGCTATGGGGAAAAAGCCCAGGAATCCTTCGCCAAGTCATGAGAACAACAAAGAAAAATCCCAGTGTTACACAAAAGTCTTAAATGATGACCTATCGGTGCCAACATGAGATGAGCCACTTCCAGGTTTTTTCATCACTTGAAAGAGATGTGGTCCAGAACTGCAGGCATAGAACACATTCCTGTCATCCCTTCTTGGGCTTCTTGATCAAGAGTGGCATTTGTTTTTGACTCTGGTCACGGTGTCATTGGTTGTAAGTGATCAGTACCAGTGCGTTAATATATACTACCACTCAAACGTTTTGGATCACACATTAAACTGAACATCTATGACAACCTGGACTTTTATTTCTGTGTTTTTGATTTGATTTGATGATAAAATCCACAAATTCTGCTGCACCAGATACTCAAACGTTTGTTAGAAGAGTGAGGTTGGACAGAGTCACGTCCAGTGATGTCTCACACACAATGTGTTAAACTTCTGGTGGAGATTAAACAGCTGTAGTAAAGCTTCTAAACTCACCATCAACAACTTGTGAACTAAACACAGTGACACTGTCCTACCTCACCTTTCTACTATAGAAGACCGAACATCCGGAGCAGTAACATTTGTGGACTTTATTATAGTATAGAAAAATAAATAAATGATTATTATAATAATAGGGCCCTTCTGAAATAAAAGTATAGATTGTCATGGAAAATCCTGGGTGATCCCAAACTTTTGATCGGTAGTGTAGGTGATACCTGTAAGTTACTCCCAATACTTTTAATATATAGAGGTCAATGTACAGTAATCAATGTAATGTAATCATGTAATGTACTATGTTGTTTAGTGTGTTGTCATGTCTGTGCATGTATGAGAGGCAAATACAGATATATGAAACACCAGTGATACGAGAATGACTGGCTCATGCTAATATATTGAGTTAAAAAAATTTTTTTTTACATTTTCCAGCATTTTTGAAATGATAAGATGACCCAAACACTTTTTGTCTATAATTTTGACACTTATTTGTGAAATTCAGACAAATTGGTTATATTCCTAACGAATTGAGCTCATTTTTGACCTTCATTTGTCCACTGACATCACTTTGGGTTCCTTATATTCTTGAGATGGTCTCTGTATGAGGCCAGTATTTGTTTTAGAAGCTGGTGGAGTTTTTTTCTTTATACATTAAACCAGGAATCTTTATAAGACTCATATAATGGCTTTATTTATGTAATCATCAGCTGATTCATGGTACCACATTGGAATGACCCATTAACAGAGTCTTTAGGCAACTGATTTCATACCTTACTAGTTTTTAAGTTCATGAGAAATGTATTGTGACTCACTGCCATGTTGCTTTTCCTGTCACAGTCTGAAAGACATCTCTTCTCCAGTGGAGCAGAAGAAGGTACAGTGTGTCCTGAATTCCATCGCGGCCAAATTGGACGTGATGACGCTGATGGAGGAGATTAACAATGTTTCAGAGGTAATACAGTATCTGCAGTGTTTCTGTAGGCCTATCAAGGGCTCACAAAATAGTGCAGTACTTCATATCTTTTCATCTCAAATTATACTTCTACTGTCAACATGATCAAAAGCTTTCTTGTGGAAAGCTAGTACTTTGATCTCAAGAGTGGCATGATCACACGCAGCCTATCTGACAACCGCTGCTTCCTTTTAGGATGCAGGAAAGATGTGTTTTCAGACACAACAAAACCATTTAAGATACAGACATCTCCTTGTTAGTGCATTTTGTACGATTTCGCTTGCGTTTGTCCTTCCCATTCTCTCTGTTGATCTGCCATATTTGAAAACTTACTTTATTTGCAGTAATCTAGCCAAGATGTGTGTGCTTGTTTATTTTGTTTGCCTTTTTGGACTGCATTTCTTAAAATAAATGATGCTTGAGATAGTTAACAGTTCTTTATTCTTTATCAAGGCTAAAGAAGATGTGTACTTTGTGGTCCTTACGAAGGAAGAAGGCTCTGGACTGGGATTCAGCATAGCTGGAGGGGTGGATTTGGAGCAGAAATCAGTTACTGTAAGGTTTCAAACTGATCAGTAGGATGTTATATCATATCGTCACTGCCATATAACATTTGATATTTTTTAAATTCAGTTTGATAACACCAGCTGCTCTTTAAATAATGGTGAAAATTTGTTGTTTGTTAAATTAGGTCCACAAATGAACTTGTTCACAATTTTGTAATTTCTGGATATGCACTAGTACAGATAATAGTACAAGTGTAGATGTTTGAGAATGGTCCGTTTCATTTATTGAAGTATTCTGTATCATTTTAGAACAATAGTCTTCGTCTCCCCCTTCTGGTTGACATTGGGATTTTCCTCTCCAGAGCAAATGACTTTTTGAAAAGTAACATCAGAATGTTCTTCCTTTGGCAGATTCATCGGGTCTTCACTCGAGGGGCCGCTGGAGTGGAAGGTACCATTCGTCGGGGGGATGCGGTGTTATCGATAAATGGGAATAGTCTAAGTGGGACCACACATGGCGAGGCTCTCTCCTGTCTGCATCAGACACGGCCGCTCAAACAGGCTCTGGTGGTCATCCAGAGAAGTAAAGACACTGAGCCGGTTTCACCCAGGAATGAAGTTTCCTCCTTACAGCCTGCAATCTGTCATTCTCCACCTTATCGAGAAAACATTCAACAGAACGGAACAGGTAAATATCCCCAAACTCAGTGCAAGGAGCAGCACACAGACAAACACATTTGTAAACTTTACATTGACTTTTTAGTTTTAAAAACTTTGCGACACACAGCAATCTATCTATCTATCTCTCTGCTTGTCTGTCTCTCTATATCTCCTTCTATCTATATTGCTGTCTATCTGCTTGTCTGTCTCTCTATATCTCTGTCTATCTCTATCTGTCTGTCTGTCTGTCTCAGTTAATTATTTAATATCAAGTAATGAATTCATTAATTAAGTACACAAAGTGAGAATTTTCAAGCTTTTTAAATTTTAATGTTGATGCTGTTTGAACAGTCATTTAGTCATTTGGTAACATTCTAATAATGTTTTTCTGATTTTCATGAGCTTTAAATCACACTGATCAACATTAAAATGTTTGAATGTTTACTTTACAGGTAATAATGATAAAATAAGTTTACTTTTTTTGAATGAAATTATGAGCATAAATGGACTTTTTCACATCTTTTAGGTAGATTGTCACATTGTCCATACCTACCCATGCTGTTTACATTTAAAATGTCTGAATATGTTACAGTTGTGAAAGTTGGTCCAGATGGTGCATTAAGTGTGGAGCTACGGAAGACTGCAGTGGGCCTGGGTTTCAGTCTCGAGGGGGGCAAAGCATCTGCCCAAGGAGACCGACCCCTCTATATCAAGCGCCTGTTCAGAGGTATTTTTTCTCTCCAGCTTCCACTCCTTTAGTCCACCACTAGAGGGAGACATTGCAGTTTTCTGTTGAGTACATAAACAGTACTTGCTCACTATTGTCACTCCTGGACAGCTGCAGTTCTAGTTTGCTGATCTGAGCAAACACACCAGCTAAACCAGTTAAGTCAGCAAAATCAGCAAACTGGGATGAGCTTAGATCCTCCATTACATTCTAAAGTGCTTCAAGACTGATGCAAATGTATCACTACTGTGGTCAGAAACTAGATTAGAGGATGTTTAGATAAAGAACTATAGTCTAACACAGAGTAATGTGTTGAGCTAAATATTTAAATATTTGGGAAACTAAGGTTTCATATGCTCAGTAAGTGTTTTGTATGTGTTGGTTTAACACTTCCCAAACCTATATTTTATGTATTTATACAGGGTGTCCTGTTTGCTTTCTTACCTAAATGTCCATGAATAACTTCAATACTAATACCGTGTCAAAATTTGGATTAAATATACCTCAGTCTGTGTGAAAAAGACTGACATGTATGATGACAGTGCAGGTGGACGAGAGCTAATATATGAAGGCTATGTATTAGTAGTGGTGGGGCGACGTGTCGACATAATCAACGTAATCGACTTCAAAAATATATCGATTTGCAAAAATGCGCGTTGACGCGTTTCCAAGATGGCCACACCCACTAAAAACATGGATTTCTCCAGGGAGCAGGCTGTAAACAACTCACACACGGGCATCTTAAGTTTGGGAGTACTTTGGACAGAGACCGAACAATGTGGTGCTATGTAAGCTTTGCCAAATGGAGATGGCTTATCACAGCAGCACGACCGCTATGCACGAGCACCTGAAGCGCAAGCATCCCGGAGCGCTTCGTCAAGACAGCGGCGAGACACCACCTTAAGTTCTGTTTATTTGTTCTCTCCACCCTAGCATTATATGTTACAAATATTAGCATGTGTTGCTAATGTGCACGTTAGTAGTAGTCACTATAAAGTAGTCACCTTTACTGCCATCAGGGCCTGAATTTCAGTGCGGGATTGCGGACTATTTCTTTGATTTCCGCAATATTAGCCTTAATAATGAGGGAAACTCCCGCACACAATTACAGCGAAAACATTCAGCGAAACATTCGCTCGGTTTGGATTGTGAGACGGACAGATGGTCGGGCGGACCGACTTCCGTACTGGACACTGCACTAAGCGCGCTCACTCCTCCTCTGTCTACAGAGCTACGAGAACCTTCTGCTTTAGAGGCGTTTCTCTCAGTCAACTTTCAGAACCAACACAGTCACTGATAAGAACTTGTGGCACGTAAATACGGAGCGCTGGCTAAAACACAAATCTCCATCGTCTGAAATTGAACCCGCTCAAAAAATAGCACCGCCAGAATCCGACTCCCCTTCACGTGCACGAGCATCACACAGCAGTGCAGAGCACATCGTACTCGCTGTTTCTGTATTTAAATAACTATTTTTATTGTCATTACTTTCACAGAAAACAACAGAACATCTCATAAAGCACTAGCTGTGTTATATTTAACAAACGGAAGTCCAAATAAATCCATATTATTAGAACGTTGTTAAAATACACATCAGAGATTCTGCTGCAGCTCCTAACATCATCTCATGTTATTGGCCTAAATTCAGTGATTTGCATCGTTTCAGAAGAAATAATGATACTGTATGCTATTTAATTTTAATGTTCTCTGACCCAGAGCTGAGTTATAAACACATCAAGTGTGCTTACACAGTAAATCTGCCAGTGTTAAATCAACACTATTGGAGTTAAATTAAGACTGAGGGTGTAACACTCCCATAGCTTGTCTAACCTTAGAGCAGTAACACTCCCAGTGTTAATTTAACTCTAATAATGTAACACTGTAATGCCTAAATGTTCTTACAGTCACCCCAACACAGGAGACATGTAGACCCATACACTAGAGGGGAAGAGAGATTGTGTGTAGGTGCTAAGGTGTGTGTTAGTTCTGTTTGTTGTTCAAGTTGAACATTTTTTGCATTGTTAAAAATCTTGCTTTAATTTCATGAGAGATTTTATGTTTGACTGTACAGAGAAGGTACATTTTAACACAGGATTTTGTTTTGCAGGTTATGTGAAGATTAAAGAAAATATAGAAATATAGAGGATTTCTCTTTTTTCATCTTTTTGGGTACATTATTAAGTGCAGACAACAAGGCAACAAATAGATTAATCAAAAATAAATAAATAATAATCGTTAGATTAATCGATAATAATAATAATAATAATAATAATCGTTAGGTGCAGCTCTATATACAAGACCTTTCACAGCATGAAGCACTGGGTTCTAGTCTGTGCTTGGATACTGGTGGTGGACGTTTTCTGCACGTTATATCATCAATCTTTTTCACACAGACTGAAGTATATTTAGTCCAAATTTCACCACCATATCTTCATTAGTATTAAAGTTATTCATTGATAGTTTGGGTAAAGAAGAAAATGGGACACCCTGTAATTCTTATTCAGTGCCTGGGTTGGTTAATCAGCATTTCATTATGTTATATCAAACATCAAGGAGTTTATATCAACTACTTTCATTTTTGTTGTATTTAGTTTTGTATTTATCCTAAATATATGGGTAAACTGTCCTATTTTATGTTCATTACACATACAGCTACATATTTCAAGCCTTTTTAAAATGTTCTTTCTGTTTGAAAAGTAATTTACTCAAACTGCAAATTAAATATTCTAATAATTTGATAAACTGATTAGCCAAACTGATCAACAGTAAAATAAAAAAGGCTGTTTTTAAAATTACATTTGATACAAATATTCTATGAATATTTGTGTTACAATACAAACATAAAGATTGTTGTTCTTTGCCCTAGTACACACTACTCACAAAAAGTTAGGGATATTTGGCTTTCGGGTGAATGTTTTGGAAAACGTATAAAGTTTACACTACAGTGATGTATCATGAAAGGAGGACATTTAAGTAGAAGCAGCAGTGGTGATTTTCTCATCTCAAAGTAATTGAAACAAAAGCCGAGAACAGTGGTGGGTAAACCCCAACAAAAAATGTCAATGTCTCAATAACGTGTCACGTGCCCTTAAGCCATCATTTCTGCTCAGCGTGAATCGTCTATCAGTGTAAATGCTGCCTGGCCCATGCAAGTCGATGACCCCTGTACCTGGTGGTGTGGTCAGGTACCCTTGCAGGTTGTCCAACACGCAGACCACACTGATGTAAATGGTTTTGAATCATCTGATGTGACACTTGGTTGCCTCTCACCCAACTTAAATGTGCCTGGAGTTGTGTGGCATTCATCGGTTCATCCTGAAACTTCACCCAAAAGCAGAGTAGTGTATATAAAACCAAATTAAAAGAGTTTTAATTAATTAATTAATTAAATTAAAAGAATTTAATTTAATTCTAAAAGAGTTCCTGGTAGGGCTGCACGATTTGAGTAAAATATCTAATTGTGATTTTTTTCACAGAATATTGCGATTTAATACGATTTAAACCCCTAATTCAAATCGCAGCTCCTGCGATTGGAAAATCATGTCCATTCAAATCGCGATTTCGATTAAAAATGATTAATCGTTCAGCCCTAGTTCCTGGTTATAGCTTATTATAAAAATTTAAAAGCTGTTGTTCTTTTGTGTTTTTCAGGAGGTGCTGCAGAACTGTCGCGGGTCATTGATGTGGGAGATGAGCTTCTAGCTATTAATGGCAGGTCTTTGCAAGGTCTAATGCACTACGATGCCTGGAACATCATCAAGACTGTCTCTGAAGGCCCCGTCCAGTTAGTCATTAGAAAACCCCGGACTTCAGTATGACGACCAGCCAGCCTCTGTGCAGTGGAGTTATTCTGTATGGAAACAGATTGCCAAACATTATATTGTGCATAAAAGAACTGCCGTTTTTTCCTTTTTATAAATTTTTTACAGCATTTCTGTGACTATGGTTTCTGTTATGGGTTTTCTACTGTGGATTCAGTCATTTTGGAGTGGGCTGGTCTTTGTAGGATTTAGAGTAGGGGGCTTTCTTGGTTGGTCCTAAAAACCCATTCCTTTTCAGATCAACTCAAATGCATCTTAATTTATACTTACACTGTAAGTTATTGTCCTCACAATGAGTTATATTGAGTTTATTTTTTAAGCCAATCAGAGTTTGCTGAAGTTTGACTGCTTGCATGAATTGAAGTTTTTCACTTTCAGACTTTGTGAAATTTGCTCCCAACTTCTACATTAGTTTGTTCCTTCTTCTTTACTCACTTTTCTGAACTTACTTCCATCCAAACCCCCAGTGGGAAAAAAGCCCACAGTTACTGTTTGAAAGATACTTGTTTTATTCCATCTATTCTGCAAAAATGCTGTAATTTAAGAAGTGGGTCACACAATCCACATTTGAAATATTCCACACTTCAAATGGACCTGCTAGCTGTCACAGGAGGTAATGTCTGTGGTTACAAAAGCACACATCTCACCCAGAGCATATCCGGCATTGCTTCTGACTTTTAACTTGGTCCCAAACTCTTACAGGACTACTTGATTGCATTCTTCCAGCTGTGAATATTTTTTCGATGGGAAAACTCAAAAGTCTTTCCAGTGAATTATTATGTTGTATCAACACTGCATCAATGCTGTAGTCATATTTTACTTGAATTGTCTGTGTAAATATTCCAGTCCCCAGCAACACTTTAACTTAATGTATCCGCGCTTTCGAGCACAAGTTTGTTTATACTGGATCAAAACGAATCAAATAAGCAGTTATGAATATTAATATTTCAATGTATTAAACACAAATCTGCATTTCATGCTAATGCTCATGTGTAAAAAGACATTAAACATTTTTCAGTGCAGTGATGCACATTCATTCTGAATATTTCTTTCATATTTCTTCCAGTAAACACTACAAATGCCATGTTCATTGCATTCATTTCATTGTTAGTCAGTCTTTCTTTTTCCTTTTTAAAATGGCCAAGAAATTGCATTACTATGCATATGACTTTGGTAAAGCTTATGCTGTTTTTTTATGATATTGTATAAAAATGTTTTAAGACTGCCACTGTGGTAAAAGAAGGCACAGGGTTCATACGGTCATGAAAAACCTGGAAAAATCATGGAATTTGAAAATAGTATTTTCCAGGCCTGGAAAAGTTTTGGAAAAATAAATCAACTCAGACAGTTTTGGAAAAGTCATGGTTATTTGATAAAACCTGCTCAAATGTTTTGTTTCCATTAAGAGAATTCTCAGTACAGACAGGTTAGAGTCCAAACTACTCCAGTTCAGACACTAGTCGTGTTTCCATTGACCATGAAATATCGCAAATTAGAATTGCGAATAAATATTTGCTTAATGGAAACACGACAATTTCGAAAAAACTCATGTTTTTCTATTAAAGTCATTTGCAATTTCGTATCGAAATTGGTTTATATCACAAAAGTGTAATGGAAACACTCGAACTGACTTTTCGCATTACGGGAGTCACGTGATCAACAACTGGACGTTTCTATTGGCAAAAAAGACGACAACAACAGAAAGTAAGAGGATGAACATGACGCTGCATATTTGGAATAATGAGGAGAATCCTTGGACAATGTGCAGCTGCTCCACTAGAGATCTCACAGCATCACAAAGTTCATTAAAAGTTGAGTGTGTCATTCTAAAATGTTGAATCCACAGCTCTTCTGTAAAATCATCGACTACAGTTTCCCCAAAAACGCCGCATACATAGCCGCTCCCAAGTATAAGGGGCTTGTCACTCCAAAGCCTCGATAAGTCGCAGTCTCCTCTGATGGCTGATGAGCGCTAATGTAGACATCGCCTCATGCTACCTCTATGGTGAGAGAACTGACAGAATGCAAAAGTGACCAAAACATCAGCCAGAAAGGATGAGAGAAAAAGTCTATAGTCACCACCTGTAGGACCACTCCTTTACAGGGGTTGTCTTGCTAATTGCCTCTCATTTCTACCTGTTGTCTGTTCCATTTGCACAACAGCAGGTGAAATTGATTCACAATCAGTGTTGCTTCCTAACAAGAGAGGTCGGTTTCACAGAAGTGTGGATGGCTTAAAGTTACATTGTCTTGTTTAAGTGTTCCCTTTATTTTTTTGAGCAGTGTATATCGTTTCTGAATCGTATCGTACCGCATGAATCGAGATACATATACATAGCTACTGGCTATTCAGTGTTTAAGATAGCTCAGAATGTCTTAAATTTGTGCACAAACCACTGGTCTCAAGGGTCTTTGACTAGTGGATTAAACTGCACATAAAGGATGCACATGGTCATAAAGAAAAGTCAGATCGAACATTAAATTTATTACAATTATAATTAAAATATAATTTAAAATATAATTAAATTGTTAAATTATATAGCAGACCCAAATAAAGGAAATGTTAAATGTTGGCATACTTCAGTTTTCATATTGATTTTGACTAGATTTCACATAAAACAAAGAAAATATCAAAAAGGTACCTGGACAATCAAGTTTTTAATTAAAACGGACCAGTCCCAGCAGCAACATGGCCCTGGCCAATATATAAAGTGAAGAAAAGACAAGAACGGAAGAGGGTAGGGGATGCATCCATGTCAAAATTGCCATTGATTGATGAGAAACTAGGCCTGGGCAATAAACTGAAAATTTACAGATACTGAAATTTATGACAATAACCGACGTCATTTTGCCCATGTCTGTATTTTCAGTGTCTTAAAAAATGAAAAGAAAAGTTTTGTCTTTTTTGTCGGCTACGTTCATGTTCCTTTAAGACGCTGCACTCCGTGCTGTCACATGGCTCTCTCTCTCTCATGGAACACTGGGACGCCATGTCATCAGGACCAGAGAAGACAAGGATAACCCAAGTTGTTATCAACGCTCCGTTCAGAAGCCTGCATCACTGATGGTATGGGGTTGCATGAGTGCTTGTGGCATGGGCAGCTTGCATGTCTGGAAAGGCACCATTAATGCAGAGAACTATGTTCAGGTTCTAGAACAACATATGCTCCCATCTAGACGTCATTTCTTTCAGGGAAGACCCTGCATTTTTCAACAAGATAATGCCAGACCACATTCTGCAGCAATCACAACATCATGGCTACATAGGAGAAGGATCCGGGTACTGAAATGGCCAGCCTGCAGTCCAGATCTTTCACCTATAGAGAAAATGCAACAAAGAAGGCCCAAGACGATAGAACAGTTAGAGGCCTGTATTAGACATGAATGGGAGAGCATTCCTATTTCTAAACTTGAGAAACTGGTCTCCTCTGTCCCCAGACGTCTGTTGAGTGTTGTAAGAAGAAGGGGGGATGCCACACAGTGGTAAAAATGGCCTTGTCCAATCTTGTGTAAGACTAAACAATCAACCACAACACCTCTGTCAAAGCCATGTTCTACAAGTCCCAAGCTGTGCCCACCTAGTGCTGAGCCATGCACACCCAGTATCAAGCCGTGCCCACCCAGTGTAAAGCTCCATGCACCCAGTGCAGATCTGTGCCCACCCACTGTAAAGCCCAGTACCAAGCAGTTCCCACCCAGTGCAGAGCTGTGTCCACCCAGTGCGAAGTCATGTCCACTCAGGGCAGAAGACGACCTGGGAATTTATGCACTCAAATGAAGAGTTCGCGTGAGATATGTTGTCCGGGAAAAATGTCCTATGTGCAAAGTTCTTATGAACAGATGCAACATCAGAAAGCATATTGACCCTAAACATTAGAGCCCGACCGATATAGCGTTTAAAAGTTTTGGCCGATAAGCGCAGAG
The DNA here is from genome assembly GCA_036984385.1 of Crenuchus spilurus. NCBI lineage: Eukaryota > Metazoa > Chordata > Actinopteri > Characiformes > Crenuchidae > Crenuchus > Crenuchus spilurus. Next base: position 99,528 of record BRDA01001901.1, read on the forward strand.
CAAAACACTTTTGATTTTCCTCGCCTGGAGGCCTGGGAACATTGTGTAATTGCGCCACTAATCCAGCAGAGGGCGCCCACAGACCAAGTTATGTTCAGGTCACGTCCTAGCAGCATGCTTGCCTGTTGACTGAGCAGCAGCCCAGAGGAGATGCAGAATTCTGAGAGCGACTGAGAACTGTGGATCACACTGCTGACCTGGGCATCGTACGTATATTTGTCAATGGTAAGTTTATAAGTAGCTTGTGAAATAAACATCAGAAAATGATTTCCACTCAACTCTCCAACTCGCTTGCCTCAAGCTAAAAGCTTTAGCTACCTGCTAAACTAGCAAGATACAATTTACGAGAGATAATTTAGCATAAAACCTTAGCCAGAACAATGTAAGTAACACACAATGAAATATATCAGTTCTATGAAATAACATTATCTTTTCCGTAAATTAAATGCATCGTTTGCCTGAAGTAAACTAATCTGATTGAACATGACCAAAAACACACTGCTACTGCAGCTCAATATTAAAACACAAAATCCATATCGGTCGGGCTCTACTAAACATACAAACCAGGAGCTTTTTGATGTAAATTCTAAATACCACCTCAGAAGTGAGTGTATTGATGAGGTTAATGGTGTTTTTTCTGTCCAAGACATTTTCTTCATTTATTTATGCTTTAAAGTGAATTAAAGTGGTAATGTGAAGTCGTTATGTTGGCCTAACATTCTTTATTTTTTCTGGTATGTGTGTATTAGTATTATCGTCCACTTATCGTTATCGAGGTGAACTGCTCATTATATCGCAATATTGATTTTAGGCCATATCGTCCCAGCCCTACTTTCAGCTTATTCTGAATGTTTTTGAAAATAAACCTACCAAGTTTTGTTTAGCTCTTGTGTTGCAGTCCCTTCATCAAGAAGGGAAGCCACACAGGGGAGAGGACCTTCACGGTGATGGTCTTCATCAGCTTTTAAAAATGATTAATCTGTCCTGAGTTGACAGTTAAGGGACACGTCATACGTTTGTTTACATACAAACCAGTTTGTGAACACATCGCATCCACTGTAACCATTATGGGATTTTAAATTTCTGACAAATGACCTTGCAGGTGTAACACATATGACTGAATGGACTTTTAAAGACAAAATCTTTCCCTCAAAGTCAAAGCCCTTCTCAAGTTGCTTCAATTCTGAGACCAAATCATCCAAGAACTCTGAAGATGAAGTGGGTTTTTTACATCCACAGAAAAGTCCTATGACTATCGGCTCCTTCACTGGAACACTCACAAGTAATCCTAAAATTGGCCAGAGTTGTGCACTTGAACTCTTAAACAAAGGCAGTCCGTCAATATAAATCTGCAACAGTAGGCAAAAACCTATGTCTTGCATTTTGATTAAAACCCTTCACAATGAACCCAGAACACCAAAGTAGTGGTCAAGACCACATTTCTCTTGCACAGTGAGTGCATCCTCTTGTCTTGGTTTTAAGAAGAGTTCTTCCATCTTTAGGCAATTCAGGGTGGAATTTACACAGTATTGACAGCAGTGCCCTCAAACAAATGATGGGTAATCCATAAAGAAGAGCCCAACATGCTAGAAGTTCAGCCAGGGTGACCTCTGATTTCTCATCATTAGTACAGCTACCTGACAGCTACCTACATTCAATCAATACACTTTTCACTATCTCACCTAGTACATCTGGACCCACTAAGTCACTTTACTTGATGTTCTATGCAGGAACATCTATCATTGTACATATGCTCATATGTATATTTATTTATATGTAAATTTTTGTGCAGATTTATGTAGATTTATGTATATTTAACTTTATTGTAGAGTTTTATTCCCATGTCTCTCACCACAAGAATTTCAATGCACATATGTCTTGACATGTAGTGCAAATGACAAATAAAGTTGAAACTGAAACTGAAACTGACAAACACTGTTTGTCAATATCATCAAAAGAGAGGAAGGTCTTCACCCTCATCTATGGCGCCATCAAAAAAGAAACCTCCATCATCTCTCTCATGCAAAACTCCTTCATGATCCTTATTCACAACACCATCAAAAGATCAATGTCCTCAACATTGTTATGCACATATGTCTGCCACAAGTGCTCTGAAACAACATTGCCCTCCTCCAACAGTAATGGTATGTTTGCTTCTGCATCTAATTCACTATCTGTCTTGCAGTCGCTGGTTTAAACCTACACAAGCCCTAAGTCTGAGTGGCACTGGTAACTACGGTGTGTGGTGTTTGCTCATATTATAAAGGGTGTCGCAGAGTAGTAAAATTACCTCTATAAATACAGGAGGACTGATTTTCACAAAGAAAAAAAAAAAGAGAAAAAGGAATTTGTAAACAAATACAAAAAATCATAAAAATACATACATTACCAGTCAAAAGCTTTATAACTCCCATTTTTGTTGCTATTACACAGTTCAATGTTTCAAATGTACTTTGACATTAAAGCATATAACAATTTTACAAATAACTTAGAATTTAGAATGCATGAAATAACACTAAAATTAAAACTAAATCTATAACGGACATAATTTCATTCCTATACATTGTTTCATGCAGTATTCAGATGAAGTGTTTACTTAATGTGACAGTTTGGGGTCATGCCAGTTTGGTAAGTCACTAGAATTGTATAGTTTAGAATATATTTTAGGAATTGTAAAACAGGCCAATTTTGTATTTGAATATATCATTCTAAAAATCACAGGTTTAAACATATTTAAATATTAAAATTGACATAACTACAGTACTCTTGATGCAATTTCTGGAAGAGCTCTCTCAAACTAAAATTGTGATTATTACTGGAGAACATTAGAAAATATTTTCTGGTCAATATTTATTTTTTACATTTTGTATTTGGTCAGAAACAATAATAAAAAAAATTCATGGTACAATATTACTGAACATCCTTCCTGCACAAATATCATTCTGCCATATTTTGACTTTCTGGTGTAAAATACACTGCACTTTCTTTCTCTCTGACCTGTCTCACTGCAGGCGGGAGGGGGGCGGAGCCGGTGGGTAAGCAACGCGTGCATGCAAGACCGGCTTACGCACTTAAGTGGAAGAAAAAGTAGTTCCCAAAGTACCAAAAGAATATCATTTAAACTATATCTCAATAGTTTAGTTACTTTCCACTGTGTTCTTACTAATAATACAGATTGCCTCAAATGACTGATGTATCAAAACTATCGATATTTTAGAGTAATCCATAGATTTTAGTGCATACATATCTGGTAAGTAAGTATCGCTCCGCGCATTACTAGTGTGTGTGCCAGTGAGAGAAAGAGAGTGCGAGCATATTTTCTGAATGGTGCATTTTGGTTAAAATGGTCACATATTATATCAAAGCGAAGTTCAGTAAAATAAAGTTAATTTAAGTGACAATTGTAAGAAGAATAAGTTTTATAAAGAACTTGTTGAGGCTTTATTTAGTTTTTTCCCCCCATCATTTGTAAACGAAAAGCATCTGTAATCTCTGTTGTGATTAATTGTGAATAAGAGAAGAATTCTGAATCAAACATTAAACTATTTAACTCAGACCCACACTCTCAGATTAGAATATAACTTGCCTGAGGGAGATGAGGGGTGTTCGTGTGGTAATTACCATTATAATAGACTCAAATCATTTTTAAATTTAAAATAAATTTAAAAAACGTAAAACGTGTAAATTACACACAGAACTGATGTAAGTATGGTTAAGTGTTCGTGTGTATCTTGTGCTTTTCCCTTGCAGCTGTTCCCGTTGTTGTGTGCTACCTAACTGTCAGCAGTTAATGTTAGCACTGTTAGCTTGGACACTTTTCATATTTTTTATGTAAAAAAGTGCAGCTTCTTTAAGAAATTTACCATGCTTACTAGACATACCTTACAAATACAGCTTACATGAGAACAGCAGCTCCTTTCTCAGGCTTTTTTCTTTCTTTCTGGATGAACTTTTCCTTTTACCTCTCAATTTGTCCTTCCAGCTAAAATGGCGCCTAAACTTGGGCAGTTAAAATATCCATGCACCATGACCGGAACTATTTAATTCATATATGTGTCTGTAACTAGAAATAATTACTCAATTAAAAATAATTACTCATCAGAGAACTAATATTATGTAGTGTATATTTTTAAACAATACAATTTCACCACAGCAAAACCTAGGCTTTAAACATTTTTTATGTTTTTTTGCTCTATATTTTTTGGCGTAGGGATCCTGCCAATTACTGCATGACTTGGCTGCTGAATACGTCATCGTCACCGGAAAAAAGGTCAACAATACGTGTAAAGTTATATCTTTTTTTTACTCAATTGTCAAATAATTTGCTTGCATTTTGTTCTTTAGCTGTGATGTACACAGGTGCATTATAGAAATTTGCTGCTTTAGGACCGGTTCTGGCCCAAATATGCAGACCAGATTTGATATGCCCACACGCCGACAGAACCATAACAGACTCAGCTATTATTAAGACAATCCCGTATTGGATCCGGGCCAAATCCGAAAACGGCGGTGACTGATATGCGGGTTTGCCGGATAAAAAACAGATCTGGATCGGAGTCGTCTATCAGATTTATGTATATATTAGGGGTGAAACGGTTACTCGAGTAATTCGAGTTACTCGATTACAAAAAATGATCGAGTAATTTTCTGTGCCTCGAGTAATCGTTTATTTAATTTTAAAACTCAGAGCATGGTATTTTGCACTGACGACTTTTAATGTATTTAATAATGGTAAATAATGGTATTTATATTTTGTGTTTTATTTATTTCTATTTGTGTTTGCAATTTAGAAATGTATGTTGTGAATTTAAAAATATAACTTATTTAAAAAAGGAAACCAATTGGTCATTCATTATTAAGTGAAATGTCTTGTTTTCTTTTGTGTATTTTTTATTGCATTTTAACAAAGCAAATATGTTTGTCCGATTACTCGATTAATCAATTAAATTTTTCAGTAGCGTACTCAATTAATAAAATAATTGATAACTGCAGCCCATATATATATATATATATATATATATATATATATATATATATATATATATATATATATAAGGGGTGCAGGAAAAAATCGCCTCGAGCTCGAATCGCATTTCTAACATTGAACGATTCAGAATCGATTCTCGTTTTAAAAAAAATTTTTTTTGCGGGTGCAGATGTGCCTTCTCAGCCACCGTAGTGCTAAGCAAAACAAGGGCTATGTACAGGCATGCAAGCCAAGCCGCGTCTTTGAAAGCAACCATTTGGAAACACTTTGGATTTTACCGTCAACCCGGCCCGGGTAAGAAAGGGCTTGACGTGACTCATGTGATTTGCAGAGTTTGCAACGGTAAAGTATTTCCTTTGGATTTGAAAGAATCACAA
>BRDA01001901.1:104901-118392 GCA_036984385.1 Crenuchus spilurus
GCCACCGTAGTGCTAAGCAAAACAAGGGCTATGTACAGGCATGCAAGCCAAGCCGCGTCTTTGAAAGCAACTATTTGGAAACACTTTGGATTTTACCGTCAACCCGGCCCGGGTAAGAAAGGGCTTGACGTGACTCATGTGATTTGCAGAGATTGCAACGGCAAAGTATTTCGTTCGGATATGAAAGAATCGGGAAAAAAATTTATTCGTTCGATTCCCAAAGATTCGCAGCCCTAATATATATATAATGACACTTTAGACACTAATATATACACAGGGTTCATACGGTCATGAAAAACCTGGAAAAGTCATGGGATTTTAAAAAAGCCTTTTCCAGCCCTGGAAAAGTTTTGCAAAAATAAGTAAAATCAGAAAGTTTTGGAAAAGTCATGGATAAAAACAGATAAAAACCTATATACTGTAGTTCCATTAATCGACTGAGCAATGTATGTTAGTTAAACGGTAACGTTACTTTAATTATTTAGGATGATTGGTCATGTCACTTGTTTGCTGTGTGGTGTTCTGTCAGACTTGAGCTGTAGCTTGCTAACGCACTTAAATTTAAAAATGCAGATGTAATGCTGTCTGGCTTCACATGGACAAATTTTGGGTTGAGAAAGACCAGGACCCAGGACATGCAAAATGTGCACTGTGTAGAAAAACTTTGGACATTTTGAATATGGTGGAGGCAGCGCTAGCTAGCCATGCGAAAGGTGCTAAACACCAGTCTGCTGCTGCTGCACGCAAATCAACTATTAATGCCATCACAGGCTTATTCAACCCGGTGACCAATATGACACCCTCTGCCACCTGCAGTGCTTCCCTTTCAGCTTCCATGAAACAACGGACCATTTCAAACGCTGTGTCCAAGAACAAAGCTTTAACTGCAGAGGTACTGTGGGTGCTAAAAGTGACTAATTCTCACTATTCCTGCAAGTCGTGTGAAGACACAAGCCATCTTTTCCAGGCAATGTTCCCTAGATTTGGAAAAGTCATGGAAATTTACTGGAAAAAAGTGTATGAACCCTGAAGTCAGTTTACAAACTTAGAATCAATTTTCTTTATTAATGTATTCTGCTGTAAATATTATTATACAAAACACTACTTCAGCGGTTATTGATTTTTATGTATATTGTTGTGATGTACCCCACAATTACTGCAGCTGTGGCCAATTATGTAGGAACTTTTGACTCTAAAATGATCTATTGATGTGCAGGAGGTGTTCTATTGTGATGTTCTCTTACTTAATCAGTTATCAGCTCTTGGTCATTGGAGTTAATGATCTACTGTAGACAACTACAATGTCATTATGAAGCAACATTTAAAAAAATGTCATTAAAAAACCTGGTTTTTCATCAGTGCAGATAAGACAGTCAAATAATCACTTTAAAGGAATAGTCCAGTCTAACCTCAGTACAGTGCACAGTTATGTACTATATACAATAGCTTAGAACTGTACTTTGAAACCTACATGATCTCAGTGACATCTTTAACTCTCCATTGATATCTATAAGTGTGTTTATGTTCAATGACATTTATGTTCACGACATCTGGCAGACACTCTTATCCAGAGCAACGTACAAAAGTGCTTTCTTTCCATTAAGAGAATTATCTCAGCTAGTACAGACAAGTTAGAGTCCAAAACACTCTTCAGTTCAAACACTGTTAGAACTAAAACATCACTAATACCTAGAAAGACGGAAAGATACACAATTATACACAATATAAGAGCTTTACAATGCATTACAATAAGTGTTAAACTAGTGCTCACTTAAGTGTTCAAAGAGATGCTCTTCAGTCTGTGTTTGAAGACTGTGAGGGACTCTGCTGTTAGAGCAACCAGTGGGAGTCTTGATGCCAGTCTTCCACGTGTCTTGAAGGATGGTGGGTCAAGCCGAGCTGTACTAGAAGTTTGAAGGGTTCGGGGTGTAGCTCAAGACTTGACCATTGCCATTAAGAAAGGAGGGGCTGGTCCATTTTTTGCTTTGTAGGCGAGCATCAGGGTTTTGAATCTAAGTTGGAAAGCTACAGGAAGCCAGTGACGTGAACACATCAGTGGAGTGATGCCAGAGAACTTGGGTTGATTGAAGACTAGCTGAGCAGCTGCATTCTGGATCAGCTGCAGGGGCTTGATGGCTCACATAGGAAGCCCAACCAGGAGCAAGCTACAGTAGTCAAGTCTTGAGATGACGAGAGACTGGAGTTAGAAAGGGTTGGATCCATTGTATGTTGAAGAGGATGACTATGAGCAGTTGGGGGTTAGATGCCTTGCTCATGGGCACTTCAGTCATGAGCTGTCCAGGGATTGAACTGGTGACCTTCTGGTCAAAAGACCAGATCCTTACCACCAGATCATGGCTGTGCATAATAATAAGTAACATAATTAATAATTAATAATCTGTACTTTAGAAATTAAAGTAATAATCTGTCTTTATGTTGAAATTTGAAGTAATCTGTCATTGTCAAAATATTGAAGCAAAAAAATCCATTTTGATGTTAGAAATCGATCCACAAACACCTTATAGTATTTTCTTTCACAACATGATATAAATGCACTCATTACTATTATCTACCAACATTTATTGTACCAAGAATTAGTGAATAATTAAAGAAATATCATCCAGTCATTCAGTTAATAGCATTTACTGTTGCCTGCTACAAAGCCATGAATGTACTGACACTACAGCTCGAAGGTGGCCAGGGAGAAAAGCATTGTTTTGTGTCTTGTACCTGTCCAGATGGTAGTGACAACCTCCTGAGACCGCCACCATCGCTCTCCACCTGCCAAGGCTTCATTAAAAGCTGCCAGACAGCAGCATGCTCATAATAGAACTCTGTGTTCAATAAATATGTACCTGTCTTTGGACAACCCCAGAAAATGGCTCAGGCTCAAGGAAGCTGTAGATGTTTCTAAATTCTCTCTACATCCTTAACGTATAAGTGTTTACACAAACAGAAGCTAATGGAGCTTCTTTTTTGCTCAAAAAGCTTGCAAAATGTTTTGTATCAGTATGCAGGGGCGGAAAACAGTGTTGATGTAACCGTTGAGAAACAAGCTATTTTTACACCAAAAAGAAAAACTGGAAATGGCAGCAGAGTGTCAGTGACAGCCCCATAGCCTTCCCATGCGGCCGACTTCTCTGGCTGATTTGAATCACTTGCAAGCCTCAGAAAATCTCTTTAAACTCTGCCGCTGTTTGTAATTACCTTTTGAAAGTCACTGAGTGTGAGCTCAGCAGTTTAAGTAAAATAATATTGCTTGAATATTGTTAGATGGATGTCCAGAATTTGATAACGTTTTATTTGAGGACTGTCTACAAAGAAAGATGGATGGATGGATGTCCAGAGTTTTTGAGGGTACAAACTAGCAACCATTAATTGCATAAGAGCTATAATGTGAGATATTGGAGATATTGTAGGCAGGATGGTACATTGTTCGATTTTAAGTTGCTGTTGTTGATGATTTAGCCGCTGCTAAAACATCATGCAACGGGCCCCGAGTGGCTCAGCGGGCAAAGACGCTACCACTATGACCAGAGGATCGCGAGTTTGAATCCCGGTCATGCTGTTTGCCATCAACAGCCGGGGCCCAAGAGAGCAAAAATTGGCAGTGCTCTCTCTGGGTGGGTAGATGGCGCTCTCTCTCTCTCCCTATCACTCTCACATTGCAATGTCCGCTGGCTCATGCGTCTACTGATTGGTCCAATCGGAGCTGGGGACCCTGTGTGCCTTCCTCCGTGTACGTTAGGCTCTCCAGTGACGGTGTATCAGCGGTGGTTAGAAAAGAAGCGGTGGCTGCATCACATGCAGCGGAGGAGGCTTGTGCTTGCCTGCACCCTCCTAGAGTCAGGGACAGTGCAAAGTGATGGGGAGAGGCCTAATGGAGGGGATGGGCTAATTGGCTACCACTACACTGGGAAGAGGATAAAAATGGGCAAAAACCTAGAAATAAATTTATAAGAAAAAAAAAAAATTAAAAAAATCGTCAGACTGTCAGCATCATTCATAATAGTCGAGGAACATCGTTTTCCAATAACTGTTTATTATACAAACAATAAACACAAATATACTGACGCTAAAGACGCTTGTTTTCTGGTGTAAACTGTTCTTTCATTAAACACTCACAGCTGATCAGAGGTTTATTTATATATCTGTTAAGTTCGGCTCTTAACTCGGTGAAGCTGCTGGTTGAAGTGGATTCTTTTCATTTTTGTTGATGTTACTGAAACGGACTTCTTTATTCTTGCTCTTCAAACAAGCTGTAAATACATTACGTCCAGTTACTTTACTGTATTAACTTCATTTATCTTTTTTTTTTTAGTGTAAATATGGACTAAAATTTTTAAGATCTAATTTAATTTTAGGAATTGAAGACTTTTTTAAGGATCTGAGGAGTCCAGTTTTTGAAAGTTTTGTGCTTACGCAAGTGTTATGAAGTGTACAACCTTAAAAATGACCTAGACTTTTTTATAAAAAGTAGACTATTGCCAAAACTGAAAAGCCATTTGGAAATGTGATATTACATGTTATGCTGGTTGTACGTCGCTGTGTTGTTGGCAGCTTCATTCTGTTACTTATTTGAACTGCAGAGATTTCAGCTTCACTGATTACCTCAAAGGAAATGGTATTTTAGACGAGCTCAGTCAACTGTATTGTGGCTGTAATAATAGAGTATGCCTTGTAGGGCTAGTTTCAAAAGTAAAAAGGTAGCTCTACAGCTTAAAAGTTTGTGAACCCTTTAGAGTTTTTGATATTTTGCCATAAATTTGACCTAAAACATCATCAGATTGTCACACAAGTCATAAAAGGACTACCAAGCATACCATTGTTGTTCAGAGTTCTCATAATGACGGGCTTCTGATGGAGAGAGACCTGTATTTGCTTAGAAGTTACCTTGTGTTTGTTTGTGACCTTGCAGATTATTACAAATCTGTCTGACTGTGCATTGGTGGAGTCCAAACTCTTTAGAGATGGTTTTGTAGTCTTTTCCAGCCTGATGAGCATCAACAACTCTTTTTCTGAGCTCCTCGGAAATCTCCTTTGTTAGTAACATGATCCACAAACATGTGTTGTGACTTTGTTAGATCCCTGTTCTTTAAAATAAAACAGGGAACCCACTCGCACCTGATTGTCATCGCAATGACTAACAACACCAAATTTTACCTTCAAACAATCTGCTAATCTTGAACAATCACATACTTTTGCCAGTCACTTCCTCAATTCCTCCTCAATAAATAAATGACCAAGTATATATATTTGTTTTATAAGTATATATATTTATTTGATCTACTTTTAGGAGTTATGTGACAAGTTTTAGGTCAAATTTATGCAGAAATATAGTTTGTAAGCTTTCAAATGGCAGTGTAATCATTAAACATATGCAGTACATGAGGCTGTGTGTGTGTGTGTGTGTGTGTGTGTGTGTGTGTGTGTGTGTGTGGGTGTAGCAAAATAAAACTAGAAAGTTAAATGTGACTTTCAGTTAGTTTCGGTTCTCACATACGTCTTCTTTCTGCTCCAACGAGTCACACCACTCAAGTCACCCAAATTAGCACAAGCCAATAGACTGCAGAAACCGACATGTTGCAGAGACAGACAATCTAATACAGCCAGAAAATCATTCTAATCCCCTGTAGCATTCCTCCACAGGTAACTCAGAGGCTTTAAATAAACTAACTATATCTGGCCTGTCTGTGCTGTGTACATCACTGAGCTGAAATGTCACTAATGTGGGTGGGTATAAGACTAAAGGAGAAGATCTATTGAACGTCTGTGGCCATTTTTTCTGACCTTTGAAAGGCACAGTTTCAGTTAAAGTGGACAGAAAGTGTGGGACTGTGCAGATATATTGAGGTACAAGTTGGAAAATTGAATTCAGGCACTTCACTGAAATAGATTTATGCTCACTGATATACAGTGGCATGCAAAAATTTGGCCACATGTTAATGTGAACAGTTAAGCAACATGAAATGCTCTCCAAAAGTCTAAAGTCAAAGATATCAGTGTATTTTTTTGCTTTCCTACAATTTTACTGCAAAAAAAGGAAAGGAATACCAAAAGTTTGGGAACCGTAGGAGATTTGAGTGCTCAGATAACTTTGACCAAGGTCTCAGATCTTAATTAGTTTGTTAGGGTTATTTCTTGTTCACATTCATCATTAGGAAAAGGACAATGATGCAAATTTCAAAGCTTTATAAATATCCAGACTCCTCTAACATTGTCCCAAAAAACAGAAGCCATGGGTTCTTCCAAGCAGCTGAAAATGAAAATGGTTGAAGCTCAAAAAGCAGGAGAAGGCTATAAGAAGATAGCAATACATTCTCAGGTTGCCATTTCTTCAGTTTGAGGTCAGGGTGAAACAAAGTATACAGAGAAACAGATGGACTACGTTCTGTATCTGTGGAACTACAAAGTGCTCCTATGTGATCAACAAATTGGACAATGTAGATTTTAATGAAGTGTGTGATTGGTGTATATATTATATACAAACCTTTTTCGAGTGATGACAATGTGTAACTCAAGTAGCCCATAGGTATCATATAAAAAATTACATTATCCTGTAATTAAGACTGAATTGTTTCCTTTTAGCTAGCAGCTTTATTATTATTATTATTATTAGCATTATTGTCAACTTGATGGTAAGTATCATCTGTAGACTATGAATTGAAATGAATATGAATGAAATTAATGACTTTTTGGCTATGATATACAGACATTTTTGCATACTCCATGTAGAAGTTGTGAATATATTGCTCTAAAAACTCAAAAATTCATAGTTAACATGCCTGTCTCAAATGGTTTTCAGATGTAGCAACAGTAACAAAAGGGGCGGGGCTTACCATCTTATTAGTCCTCAGTTAGCTTAAACTAAAGGACATCTGATTTGTTATTGGTACGACTGTTACAAAAATCACCGAAGCTGTCCCAAGTTATTTATTTTTTCGTAAATGAAGCCTATGTGACGTTTTATCTCCTTGCACTTGATGAGAGAAGTTCCCCTGTGTTCTCTCTCGCTCCTTTGAAGTGATCTAGCATGTGAAGTTGACTTTGCGTCTGCCCTTTGGGAGCCTAATGCCTTCTTTGAATCTCCTTTTGTTCCAGTTTCAAAGGGAGACCATTCTTTCCATTCTCCAAATTACCTTGTGTTAATATCTTCAGGTAATTCTTCAGGATTCTTCCCAGACCCACAAAACCTTGAAATTTAGCAATGACCTAGCCTCCCCAACAGCCAGGTTCTAACCCCTTGCTTGAGAAATGAAGGGCATGTGTTGGTATCTGTATCTGGCTCTCAAGAGCTTGGAGCAGCGACATCTAATTTCTCACTTTGCTGCTCTCCTTTGAGTAGCCCGGCCCTCTTTGAATGATTGCATTCAGAGAGAATGGAATTGGGGGGCTGGAATTTTAAGGATTTGTGTTCAAAAGGGAGATATGGCAGGCTGTTTAAAAATGGATGGCTCACTAGTGTAACCACTGCTTGTCGAGTAAGTGGCATGCATTCTTAAACGACTGCTTCCACACATGTAGGTCCATATTCTTTCTGAAACCTTAAGAAGCAGCTAATACATATTAAGGTTAAGCTTTATTTAAATATGCCAGACTAGAATCAGCATATTTTTTATGATTATAGTGTATAAGGCTCTATTAATTTTAATGTTAAATGCACTTTTCTGTTCTGTATTCAGATATAAATTTCATGGTCATAAAACGTCCAGCTAGCACATCAAACGCTCCATTGCTGGCCTGCTTACTACACATGGATGAGCTATTGCTAGTGGCCATAGAGCTGCTTAAACAGGCTTTCTGGAATGTTCCAGGAAAAGAGTGATTAAAACAAAAGGGACAAAACTGCCTACAGCACTAAAATACTCATTTAAAGCTGCGAGATTCTACTGAATTTAGCTTAGCATGCTAATACTATCAATAGTATATAATAGCAGCTATAATAATTAAGCTAATATTGTATAATAAAGAGTCCATATCATGGAAACATTCACTCTGCAGTATGTATAATGGTCTTAATGTTAAAAGCATCACCACTCGGTTCCACAGTTTAACCCACATCTTCATGTTAAAAGGTTTGCTGGTAGTCTGTAGAAGGGTTATTGGAATGGAAAATGACTTAAAGCTTTCCCAATTTTTGGGAGCCAACTGTATCATTTAAAGCCTTTCAGTGGATTCATACATCTGAAAGGAGTGATGTCTGACAACTCATTTCAGCCTATACTGTGTTTGGTTTCACTTTTGAAGGGATCAGCCAATCAGTACAGAGGATATTTACATACATCATTCATATAGCCACATTGTTTAGCTTGGATAGAGTGGTCAAACACTGTGCCCTCAGAAAGTCTTCATTTGTTTTGTATTTACTTTACACTAAAGGCATTTGGGTTTGAGATGAAAAGATGATTATAAGATCTGAATTTCTTTCATTTCAATGCTAAGCAGCTTAGAACTTGACACCTTTTGATTAAACCCCAATACAACAGCAGTGTCACCATTTTTCCAATGTGGACTCTTGGGTCCTCTGTGAATTTTTTACTAAAAAGAACAAACAAACATGAAGACCAAAGAGCAAAACATACCATTTTGAAGTTGAGAAAGCCCATTACACAAGCATTATCAGGCCCATTACACCAGCAGTGGGCATAGCCTATGCAACAATTTGGATGTCTTGAAAAAACAAACAAACACCTGGTATACTAACCATCAGACATCAAACAGGTCAACCAAGGAAAACAATAAGCTGATGACAGAAATGTGAGAGCTATGAAGACAAACCCAAAAAACAACCACAAGTGATGTAAACCACTCATCAGAAGACCAAAGAATGGTATGAAGAAAGAAATGATCCAAAACAGCAAATTCAAGTTCATATGTCAAGTACAGTGGTGGTAGTGTCTTGGCTTCTGGACCAGACTCAGTAATCTTTACTCATACTATAACTAGTAGCAGTAGAATGTTATCAAATGTTGACAGAAACATTCTGAAAAGAAGACTAAAAGGAAAAAACAGTTTGAACAATGGCTCGTTGACTTGATGCAGTTAAAGCTAGCAAGATATATACCACCAAATATTAAGTGTTACTTTACTTTACGATGCACTCAAATATTTTTGCTTCACTAAAGATTGGGTCTACCACCAAAGGTGCCACATTGTGATGCAAATTTCAGGCTATTAAAGCTGAAACCCCTTGTATCTCAACCCAAAAATGCAGATTTTAGGCTTTATTATGTCCCGTTTAATTTTGTCTAACCAAGAAAGCACACAACTACATGTAGCACCATTCCTAAAAGACTACAACATGGCTGCTCATTCTTGTCTACTCATGGTGAAGCCTGGGTGAAGCAAACTAGAATCCACTTTATTCTGCCTAGACATGAGTATTTTAAATGCTGCCATCGTCTCAAGGCCTCCAGCGAGCGAGCGACAGGAAGGAAAGAAAAATACAAGATGTGAGGCTCATGAATTAATCCCAGAGATGACAAGCGAGGGTGAGTGCTCATATTTCTGCCCATCGGCTGAAGAATGGCCCCATGCCCACCAAATAAATCCACCCTTTGATTTGTCCATCTCAGATATGAAGTCCCAATCAACATGTTGGTTTTACAGCTAGAGAGGGGGAGCACTGCGCCAGTCTTTTCATTACTTTCTTAGTCTGTACACTTCATGAGTTTCAAGTTAATTACAATAAGAAGACTGTAACATTTTCTGTAAAAATGTTCTACATTGTAGATTAATACTAAAGGCATCCAAACTATGAGTAAACACATCTGTAATTATTTAGTAAACAAACAAGTAAACAAACCAGAATATGTTTATATTTTACATTCTTCACAGTAGGCACCTCTTGCTCAGCTTTCTTGGCATTTTCTCAGTCAGCTTTATGAGGTAGTCACCTGGAATGGCTTTCAGTTAACAGCTGTGTCTTGTCAAGAGTTCATGACTTGCATTTCTTGCCTCTTAATGTGTTTGAGACATCAGTTGTGTGTCTACTTTGAAGTAAAATCTAAAACATATTTTGGTTTGTTTAACACTTTTAAGTTTACTACATGATTCCTTATGTGTTCCTTCAGTCTGGATGAGTTCAGTATTAATTTAAAATGTAGAAAAAAAGAAAACTGGTACTATATTTAGTACTAGCCTCTAGTGTGCTAGTGTTGTAGTCTTAGTCTACATAACAATGATATAATAATGATATAGTATAATAATGATGGATAAGAAAACTGTAAGATGAACTATTTTTATTTAAAAAATACAATAAAATTGAACTACACAGGCAGAAACCCTGACAAAAACGATTGTAGAAAGACCAATGCTGTTGGTCTTCTCCATTCCACCAAAGACACTCCAACCTGCCAAGATATTAACTTTCCAAGACCTCATAACCCACATGAAACTGAAACCCTAATGCTTAAATGTTGCTTCTTGATGGCACAGGATATGAAATTTTAAACTAAACCTAGACATAGTTGGTAAAAAATGTCTTTAGTTTAGAGCAGCAAACTAACATTGCAAAATAAACACTAGAATTCAACAGTGACTGAAGTAGTACAGTGGTTGCCCTTAGATTCTCTTTCTACATGCCAGTGTGACTGAGAGTGGATAAAAACTAGTAGTATCAAAGTAAGTAGTACAATATTAATAATTATTAATTAATTATTAATTAATTATTAATAAGTATTAATGCCTCTATTTTTAAAATGCCTTTTCCTAGTTTGACCCTTCAAATCATCCAGTCAGAAGCTCCCAATCTGCTTCCATGCTGTTACTTTGACTCCACAGTCCTCTCAAATACAACTTTCATCCTCATGAACCAGACTGGCCAAAATGCTATTGAAATACTGGAAGTAATAAATACATTCTGATACACTCATATGGCTTTAACACAATGCAGGAAAAAGCTGTTAAATTTAAGTAAATATGACAAATGCAATTTATTAAAAGTAATGCAGTTAAATATGCTTAACAGCCCAATAAAACATTTCATATCTCAAGATTTATTATGAAATTTGTCATTTTTCTATGATGTGAATGCTGCTTGTATTTCATAAGAAAAAGGAAAAAATGAGTTAATTCGACAACAATTACATATAGTTATGAAAATCACTACTCACTCTTGCATAGCATTATGCATGGCAGGTGTGATGCAATCACATGCTGGTCATGTGAACCTACAGCCTACACTGATACAGCCTACGCAGAGCACCCGAGTAGAAACCTACCAGCAGCTGAGGTGACTCAAGCACTCGTATAAATGGACAGGAACATAAGCTGAGTGGGTGTGAGGATTTTAAGGTGTGATGACGGGGTGATGAATGAGGGGAATGGCTTTTGGACCATGTTCTTGCACATTTCCACAAATATTTCTACTCACACTTAAGCAATGAATTATTAATGAATTCACGTGATGTCTGCTGAAAAAGCCATGCATTACATCCTGATTATGTGCTTTCATGAATGCATAATCAAATTGACTGTTGAGTGCCTTGGCCTGTACTGCCGTAGACCAAAACAAAGCAAAACATGTTTTCCTCAAACATACCCAACCAAGCCCACTTGCAGCATGTGGTGTGTAATAGTGTCTATAGTTAGATTGAGGATTTGAAACAATGTGCCCAATAATTCCACACACTCACACACTCTCATATAGACATTAGTGATCATGATCAATTCTATCAATTACATAGATATTTGCATAGATGCAAATTCTTGTAATTACTGTTCTAACAAAATTCAAACACTGGCTAACAAAACGTCAATGACTGACACTGAACTAGAGACACAAGGGAGCTTAAATAACAAACTCAATCAAAAGAGGAAATGGGCAAGCAGGGCTGAGGGATCAGATTAGTCAGGTGCAGAACATTAACCAGACAGAACAATGTGAAGAGGGCAGGGACACAGACATGACGTGAAAGAGACACGTGGGACATGAAAACAGAAAGCACATGGCGAAAAAACCGCGATCAAAGACAGCACATGGGAACAAAAACACAAGCATAAGGGCTGCAGTGGGGGATGTGACAAATTTAAGGATATTTACATCTGAGTCTCTGAAAAACAGGAATTACAACTGTTTTCACACGTCATGCTCAAAAAGAACTGAGATACTCAGAATCCTAAAAGACATCACTTTAAAACTTGATTTTAATTCCTTTTCTGCCAAAATGTGAAACCCACATACACACAGGATGCGGGTTCCACTGCCAGGCCTTCACTGCAGCTTCAGTTCCTGCTTGTTCTTGGTATTTACCTTCAGGTTTGCTTGCAGTAAGTGAAATCCATGCTTTTGCTCTTGCAGCTTTTGACAGCTGTCACATCATCAATAAATCCAGTTATAAATGTATGCACCTTAACACTACCTCCACCATGATTCGCATAATAAGCAGGTCTTAATAAGAAGGTACAAGCTGACCTTCGTCTGTCCATAAGCTGCCGTTCCAGCACTATACTGGATTTTTTCATTAACACTACACTTTCTAAACTCTAATCTGGACTTTTTGTAAGACTTACCAGTGGTTTACACCTTGTGTTAAACCCCCTCTGTGGTCTTCTTGTGATTGTTGATTTGGTTACAGTTTGATGTGATGGGATGGGGGTTTTCTATGTCGGGGGATTTTTGTGCATTCTTTCTTTTTCTTCTGTCTTTGTTTTCCACGTATGAACATTCACACTGTGAAGATTTACAAACATTTTTCTAAACTTTTTAATTTTTTTTTGCAAAATTAAAAAATAAATCCATCATTAAGCTCATCTCATCTAATACATTGTTAACTTAGCATCCACCCAGGCATACATGAAGGTTCTCCTGGTACTAAAGAAATATGGGACTGTAAAAAAGTGATTATCAATGAAAGCATTCACTGGTTACTGTACTTTCATTTAAAGTGCAGAGACAATCTTTCTGGTGCGCGTTGATAAAGGAGAATACATTAAATATGTCATACAAGCATAATGTATTCCATAAATGATATTGTGTCTGCTGGAGGGAAAATTACTCATATAGCAGAGCTACAAAGGAAGATTTTGCTATATTAAGGTGAAATAAGGTCGGCAAGTAAATAAACAAACAAATAAACAAAGCAGTCACCTGCAGTGCCAAGATCATAGTGATGACGGGAAGGAAATGTTTATTAAATTGGATCTCTGGTCTCCAGACATTTAAAGCGGACTTTATGTAGCATGAAGAGCTGATGATAGAGTGTACGGGAGTGCATATGTGCGGTGCTCTGGCACACTCTCCGACTGTCTGCCTCCTTGTGAAATTGGGATTAATGAAGCAGGTTCAGCAAGCAGTCAACTCAAATGATGTGGGAAGTACTCTCTCTCCCTGTCTTTCTCTCTCTCTCTCTCTCTCTCTCTCTCTCTCGCTCTCTCTCTCTCTCTCTCTCTCTCTCTCTCTCTCTCTCTCTCTCTCTCACACACTGTAGTAAATGGACGAAGTAATTAGGGTTAAAGTGTTCCTCCGTCTGTCAGCCTCTCACACGGTCT
>BRDA01001906.1:520-10520 GCA_036984385.1 Crenuchus spilurus
ATGAAGATTGGCCACCAGACTGGTCCAATTTAGCCATGAAACCTCCCTCACTAACATGACAGCTGTTTCACTTTCACTGTCTAACCCCTGTACATGCTGAGTCAGAATTGAACAGTTTTCAGAAAAGACATTTACATGACTTTTCTGCTCTTCTTTCATACAAACCATAAGAGTGGCGGCCATTTTTGTTGTGCTGCAGTCATAAATGAACTGACATAAGACGTCCAAAGCTGTACAGCAGTTATTATGGAGACAGTGAGCCAGTACAGAAAGCCATTGCAGGGTGAAGAGGTTTTAATAGAACTAAAGTATGAATCATTTTTGATTCACCCTCCTGTATTAACGTAGAAAAAGCATAAATTTTCCAGCTGATAATTGACTTTTGAACTTTTTCTTGGTGGGTGATTGAGGATCCACGTCTCATCACCAGTAATGATTCTTTTTAAGAAACTTTCACCTTTCTTAGAGTATCACTCCACATTTAGTTTTACACTGTCTCCTGTACTGTGCAGTCTCCATCACCGTACACACTCTCAGATCACAAACACTGCACACTGCTCTTCTGTCCTACATATAAAGGGCGGCGACCATTTTTCGATCATCCTCATATAGTACATACAGTTCTAGTCATACTTTTAAAATGAGCCACTGTAGGTATTTTATAACAGCTACATTGTTGACACACATCTTGGTATGTACAGAGTATGACTGAATGAAGTCGAAGAGCAGTACCATCATATTATGATCGTTTCTTTGCAAATAATCGTTTTTTAAACTTTTGAATGGTGTACGTTTGCGGATGTGCTGCTCTCACTCTTTCACAAACACCACATAAACAGACGAGAGAAGATGTGTGTAGGACTTTGGAGGCTAGACATTTAGTCAGCATATGTGGTGCACCAAACTAAGCAGTGACAATCCCACGCATGGGGCTGAGAGTTTGTCTCTGTCTGTCTTTCTGTCTTAAAAACTTGTATGTGCTCTGAGTTTGTTTTCTTAGTGATATAGAACGTGTTCGGCTGTGCTGCAATCGATGAATCTTATTGCCCTGTAGTCTGAAATTTAGCTCATGTAGGATGTTGTTTCTCAGCGAGAGCCTCTATATGGCATTGAAATGTACAGAATAGGAGTGACGTAGAGTAGAAACACCATCACAGAGAAAGTAACACACCCAGAGGGCTTATTATATTGTTTTTTATTAATTCTTGTATAACTGCTCAGTCAAAGGAATGTGTGGCAGAATACTGTGTTAACATTTCTACTTTAAATAATAAACTAGTGAATTATATAAATAGTGCCAGAGCTGTCTGAGCATCCCCAGTAATACAAGATCTGATTACAGCTTTTAAACGTAATGTTTTGTATTATTTTTCTAGCAGCTTTTGATGGTGCATCACTCTGTTGTGTGTGTTAATAATTACCTGCTACATCCATTTAAACCAAAATATTTCAGTGTAATACGATCAGGTGGGCTTTATTAGAAATGAATACACAGGAAAGTTCACCTCAGCAAGTCTGTGGGTTTTGTTTTATATGTGAATCTTGTAGTCGCCCTCTTATTATTATTATCATTATTATCGTTATTGTTTTATATTATACCTTTTTTAGCTGCCATATAGACATTTAAATAAAATAATTTCATTCTGACATCCTTGTCTCTGTCATCTGTGTTTAAAACTTCTTTTGAGCTAAAAGTGCTAAACAAAATAGTGGGTGTAATATTTAAGTCTAATAATAATCATTTATTATTATTAATTATTTAATTTATTAATATTATTAATGAATAATTATTTAATTAATAAAAATAAAAAAACAACTGTATTATAATTAACGATGAACAAACACTTAAGACACTACAGGCCAAATGTTTGGAAGCAAAATTCAAATAATGTTTTAAAAATAAGCTCCCCGAACAAAAAGAAATCAATTGTTACCTTGCGTGTTTAAGGTGGTACTAACTTTAAGGTGGTTCCTGCAGGTGGCGCTGTATGAGGATGATGAGGCTATAAATACCTTCAGGGTGATAAAGCAGTGATTGTATTTGGGGGTTAAAGGTCAGAGTGTGAAGGAAGTAGCTGAATGTGCAGGTGTATGAAGTGTACAGTCATACAGGTCTACCAGCAGTGCTAACAATGCCAGTCTACAGGACATTCTCCTCAGAACTGAGGCTGAAAGTGATGGACAGGGACCACCGGCAGGTTTCACAGCTTGTGAATGAAAATCTCTTCACTTCCAGACAAGAATTACTTCTAGAAGTCAACGCAGGTCCTTCACAAGCAGTTTGTGAGAGAACTCTCCACAGAGACCTGCAGAGAATCAACATGTGGAGCAGAGTGGAGGAAAAGGCCTTCAGCCTTGTGTGTGTCCACCACAGTTCTTACAGTTTGAGTGAATGATGGCAGGAACTGATCAGTTTAACTCTTACTGGCTCTCCTGCACAGTTGTCTTGCAGCTGTAATGAAATGCTGAGATCTTTGTGAGGACTTCATCAGCTCTGTTAAATTAGGACTTTACATCTTCATGTGTGTAGACAGCGGGGGAACGTAGCTGCTGCACAAGCTCATGAAAGATATCAACACACATGTTGCATGCACACGATGCCCTTTCAGTCTAACGGGTCAAAGGTTACGCTCGTTTTAAGTGCAAGAACAAGCGGCAGTGCCCTTTGCATGCCGGGTCCAATCTGGCAGTAGGAACGGGGGGGTCCAGTCCAGACTGGCCAGCTGACTGTGTGGAGACCAGGAGTCTGCCGCCGGTTTTACTCTGAGCCAGCTGACCCAACACACCTACAACACACAGCATAGCACAGCAGGGGCCAAACAGCGAGGCCAGAAATGTGCTACTTATCCTGTTGTGCACCAATTAGTTTCACTTACTATGTATTATTTGGGTGGTGGATCATTCTCAGTGACACTGATGTGGTGGTGGTGTGCTAGTGTGTGCTGTGCCAGATACAGTAGAGCTACTGATGTTTGGTATAGTCCACCAACCAGCCAAGAGCATCCTGTGAGCACCAATGAAGGACTAGAGGAACAACACAAACTGTGCTGAGCAACACTCTCAAAAAGGTGGTTCTTCAAGGGTTCTTTAGTAAAGAAAGTGGTTCTACATAGAACCATGAACACTCAAAGTACCCAAACGGTTCTTCGCATGATCAAATGGTTCTTCAGATTAATGAGAAATGTGCAGTAGATGATTCTATATAGAATCCTTTTGAAAATGTTCCTCTATTATTACAAGCTAGATATCATAACTACAGCAGAACCCTTATGGGGGCTACACAGAACCATTTTCAAAAAGTTCTGTATAGAACCTTCTACAACATTTTTTCACCATGCAAGTGTTCCTGCTTCTGTATGGAACCATTTACTAAAGAACCCTTGAAGAACCATCTTTTTTTTACTAGTGTATTGTCTCTGACTTTACGTCTTACAAGTGGACCAACAACGTAGGTGTGTCTAATAGAGAGGACAGTGAGTGGAGACAGTGTTTAACACCTCCAGCAGCTGTAACACACCACCACCACATCAGAGTCACTGGTACTGATAACAGATGGACTACAGCTACGTTGTGAGTCGTCTTGTTTACTTGTTAACTGACATTAGAACTTAAAACATCAGTGATGCTGCCCTTTAAAGTGGCTCACCAAACACGTCATCTCACATTGGCTTTAAAACTAAAGTGCTCTTTGGCGCCCTCTAGCGACTAATATTACTGCTGCCCTGCCCCCAACCACAGAGCTCACAGCAGTCTGTGGTTTCTCTCAGTGAGAAAATAATGCTGTGCAATAAAAGAAAGGAAAACTAACAGTTTCCTAACAGTTGGCTGCAGTTTAAAAGGTGGGGCTGTGCCTCTGAAGTCATGTTTTATTTGTCCACACAAGTGACTGTGGCCAGTGTGGATGTGCTGTAGAGCTCTGCTTTATTCACTTAAGTCTGTTAGAAGTAGTGAGAGGAGCTTCACTCTTCAGCTAACTGATCACTCTGATGTTCAGGACTTTAGTGTTTGAACTGAGATCATGTAAATGACATGACAGCCTTGGAGCTAAACACATTTTAACTTTAGATATGAGCTAAATGCTTCAACTGCTATTCCTGATTAAAACTGACCTGATTCTTTAAACAAAGTAAACAATGCTCATTTTTTATTTAGAAACAGTGACAACACTGTTTTTATTGTTTCCACCCATATCACTCATCACTCATGTCACTCAACACTCATGTCACTCATAACACTAAATGTTCATCACTTATCACTCAACACTCATAACTCATCACTCAACACTCATAACTCATAACATTCATATCACTCCACACATATCACTCATCATATCACTCATCACTCATGTCACTCAACACTCATGTCACTCATAACACTAAATGTTCATCACTTATCACTCAACACTCATCACTCAACACTCATATCACTCATAACATTCATATCACTCCACACATATCACTCATCACTCATGTCACTCAACACTCATGTCACTCATAACACTAAATGTTCATCACTTATCACTCAACACTCATTTCACTCATAACATTCATATCACTCATCATATCATTCATCACTCATAACACTAAATGCTCATCACTTATCACGCCACTCATCACTCATTCGACATTCATAAAACTCATCACTATCACTCATAACACTAAACGCTCATCACTCAACATTCATGACACTGATCACTCATTTCACTCATAACATTCATATCACTCCACCCATATCACTCATCACTCATATCACTTATAAAACACATCACTCAACACTCATAACTCTTATTATCATTATATTCATATCACTCCACACATCACTCATATTACTCAACACTCTATCACTCAAAATTCATAACACTGATCACTCATTTCACTCATAACACTCATCCACATATCACTCACCACTCATATCACTCAACACTACTTATCACTCATAACACTGATCACTCACCACTCATAACATTCATATCACTCATATCACTCCACACATATGACTCACCACTCACTTCACTCATATCAGTCCTCACTCATATCACTCAACACTACTTATCACTAATAACGCTAAACGCTAATCACTTATCACTCAACATCCATAACACTCATCACATATCAATTATATCACTCAACACTCATCATTTATCACTCATAACATTCATAACACTGATCACTCATTTCACTCATTAAGATTAACACTCATCACTCATAATACATATTGCTCATGTCAATCATATCATTGTGCACTGCCACTTTGTCTATTCATCTATACACATTCTCTCTCTCTCTCTCTCTCTCTCTCTCTCTCTCTCTCAGAGATCGCTGGTGTAATCAGTACAGGTGAGAGTGATCAGACTTGATTGTGAGCGCGTGAGTGGGGTGGGGGCGGAGAGTTAAAAGGTTCGGGGTGATTTAAATACGCGGGGGGTGGAGGAGAGGTTGTGGGTGTTGATGTGTGTGAGTGAGAGAGGAGGAGGAGGAGGAGGATCCAGCGTCGCGGGAATGTTTAACTGGAGGCGCTGCTGGTGAGCAGTCAGTGAGCGGAGCGGAGAGGAAGGCGCAGCCGCTGCGGACGGAGCCGAGCCGGACTGTGGATGTGACCGATCCGCCGCCGCTGCTTTAGGACGCGCGTGGATGTTCCGGAAGATCACTGGACCGGTCCGGATGGTTCCGCGAGTCTGACTGGATTTTAATCGCCTCCCGCCTCCTTCGGTTTAGTTTTTTTGTTTTGTTTTTTGGATAAAAGTGCTTCTCCTCTGTTTTTGCTCGCTGTGCTTCATCAGGACGGAGTGATGACCGTGTGTCCGGCCTCTGAAGCCCCCCGCTGGGCTTTGTTCGCGCTCTTAGTGCTGCACGCGCCCCGGAGCAGCTCACCTCTGATTACAGGTAAGAGCTGTGCTGGCTTTGCTGCTCTACTCGCCTCTCTGGAGCTCCTGCACTCTCAGTGCTGACATCACTCACTTCTACTGTTTTAACCATTTTATATCCCGGCACTGCTCTGATTGGTCCAAAGTTGTCTCTTACCATGGTAATGGCATGACAGTACCATCTTCCTACAGTTATAATATAACAGTAATGCATCTAGCTTCACCATGTTCATATGACTAATTACTAATGTAAAACCATTATTTCCCACTGTAGTGTCTTTAACTATCATGTTGTTACAACAATACCAAAGCTAATAAATACTGCAGTAATGCAACTAGTTTTACCAAAGTTATAGTCCTAATAATTTTTACAACGATAAAGCTGTTGCTTTACTGTAATATTTACATTGTAGTATGATGGGTTTTTGGACACTACTATGATGGCACTACCATGGTAATACTACAGTAATGCAACGAGTTCTAACAAAATAATACTACAAATATGATTACTGTAGTATTTCCATTGTAGGAACATGTTTTTTGGACACTACCATGATGGAAGTACCATGGTACTACACTATCGTAACTATAGGAACACTGTTGTTTTGCTGTAGTATTGCCACTGTAGTTCCATTGAATGATTGTTTTTTGAACACTACCATGGTACTACAATGCTAATACTACAGTAACAGAACCAGTTTTACCAACATAGTTTTCCTAATAGTGTTTATTATGGCAATGCTGTTGTATTACTGTAGTATTACCACTATACCATGATGGTAGTGTCCAAAAATCATGATTTCACAGTGGAACTCAACAGTATATTTTTTATGAGTTGTATACATTGATTCACAATTTGCCTTTTGAGTTGTTCTGCTTAAAATCATTAGACCCATTTGAATTTAATGCGAATTAAATAGAAAATTCACATTAGATCTGAAACATATGCACAAAATACATTTAAACAGTCAGCTGGGCATCAAGACATAATTCAGACGTTAACATTTAAGTCCAACCTCGGTTACTTAGTTTAGAAAATGTATAGATGGTATAGCAAAAGCACCAGGTCCCTTTGTGTCCCATAAGGTACATTTTTAATTTCACGAGGATGTTAATGAATGTTCCTAATAATATGATTTCCTTTGGGCCATGTTTTAATCTACTGCTTAATGATTAATGTCAAAGTCAAAACATTCACACATAGAATTTTATCCAGTTTACTGAAATGTGTACTCACTTATCTCTCCATCCTGAAGTCTTACGTCCTCTTGTTCTCCTCATCTCGAATAGTGTCCTAGGTCATTAGCTACAGCTCAGGAACAGGATCACTGTAAAGCAACTAGATAAATAATGTAAACTGAATTGGACCGGGCTACAGAGAACTATGCTACATATAAGTTAACGTTATTGTGAACTGTAGCTAGTACTAGCTAGCTAGCTAGCTAGCTAATGAACTGTCCAAAGATCTAATGAAGCTCATTTTTGTCAGCTTATCCAAAAATTATACCTAGATAAAAAGAGCAAAACACAAGTCTTCCAACATATCAAACCAGTCCAGAATCTTCCACCAGTAGGACCAGCTGGAGCTTGGACTGAAGTCAGTCTGCTGATATATGCTAATGTTCGGGATGGGTCATACCACTAATTTAACTTTTCATCCTATACTGAGTAATTGCAGTATTATCTCAATATCAATACAGATACTGTTAAAATTTTTATATTTTTTATCTTTACAATTAGATTCAGAAAAATGTCCACGTCAAAATGTATGCCTATTTTAGTCAGTCTCAGTTTGTGACGTAACTTTCGTGAAACACAGAACAGTCTCTTTGTTTAACAGCAAAATTAAATGTATAAAAGGGTTAAAAAATGATTTTCTTCACCTGAGGATCACATTTGAAAAATGAATATCACGATCTGAAGTGTGGATATTTCTGTATCGATCCGCGCATCCAGAGTTAATGTGTCGTTAACTAAATCTGTGTAAATTGCAGCGCTGTAGATAACTTTATGCTCTATTGAACGCTGAGGAGAAAAGTTAGCTTAGCATAAGTCCAGCTTTTATGACCGTTATGACCGTTAGAGTTTAAAATTTGAGGGCGCGTGACGGCTTTACATTAGATTTAATGGAATAGCTGAAACTTCTAGAAAAGACGTGTAAATGTGTGTAATATTGGTGAAAACATTTTTATCCATTGTGCCTTATTTTGCTAAACAAAGCAATGCTATTTTGGGGAAACTGTATAAGATGAAGTTCGTAAACCTTCGGTCAAAATGTAAGAAGTTAATAATTATTATTTTTTTCAATAAGCTAAAATAAGTAGTGTATTTATAGATAGAAAGCCAGGGTTATTGGGAAAACGCGTAAAACTTGCCGATTATAAAACTGGACATTTGGAACGGCGTCTATTAGAATCGCTCCGTTCCACCTTAAATAGTGCAATAGTTACTGTAGTGAGCCTGAGGCGCCTGACTAATTCCGGCAGTATTTAAGGTGGAACGGGGGAATTCCAATAAGACGCTTATAACAGAGCGTTACTGTTAGTGTCACTCTGAGATGTTCTGCTGTTGTTTGCTTTGTGCAGGTACTGAAGCGAGCTGTGATAATGAAGGAGAAGTGCTGCACATCCCCAACATCACTGACAACCCCTGTATCTCCTGTGTGTGTCTGGTGAGAACTTTATTCATTTATCGTCTACTTCAGACACGTGACCAACATCTACAAGACGTGCATTACAAAATCTGATCAAAAATTAGACTGGAATGATTCATAATAATAGAAGCCACATGTTTATCTTTCTATCTGTCTGTGTTTACTTTTCCCTATTTTCTCTGTTCTGTTATTTTTCCTCTCATTCCTCTTTCCTTGTCCACCCATCACTTTCTCCGATTCCTCCTCTCTCCTTCTCTATTCTCCCTCCGCTTTCTGTGTCTTTTTCTTCTCTCTTTCCTTGTCCCTCTTCCGGAGGTGTGATTGACTCCTCTGATAGCAGTCTGAGCGCCCCTCTCTTATCTAATCTGCCCCCGGCCTCCTACCGCAGGTCACAGCCCCCTTTAATCTGCCCCTGTCCAGTCCGAGAGACGGTGCGGTGCGAAGCACGAGGCCCCCGTTAAACTGTCTGATAATGGGTCCTGTCCTCCCTCCATGTGTGTTTGCAGTGGTTCACCTGTTCACCTTTCCATTACACATTATCTAGAATAATCTATAAAGTCCATTATGTAGTAATTTCTGAAGTGTAGGACATCTCTGCTGTGTACATCTCTATCAGCAGCTTCATAAGTGGTCGTACCATCTTATTTTTGTTACAAGATATCTTCACTTTTATTTACAAACCTTTACAAACCAAATACATCCAAGATACAGTACATCCAAGATGTGCACCACAGTAGAGTCCCAGGCTGCATATATGTGTATATGTGCTTTATTATTATTATTATTGTTGTTATTTAATATTAATTGTAAGGTAGTATTTAAAACATAGAGTGTATGTATGTATAATTATTCTCTTAATGTAAAACATTAACAGAGAAGAAAAGACATCACCAACCGTCGTCTTTTTGTACTGTGTGTAAGCATTTTTTTGGTGTTCCAAAAACCAATACCCAACCACCTCTAACATTGTTCTTTGAAAAAACCTGGCAACCTGAAGGTACATCATCAGTGTGACTGTAGTTACTGACGCCTGCGTCGTTACCACAACTCGCGTAGATAAGTTTATGATCCAATCTGATCACTACTAATAACAGTGTGAACAGTCATGTCAACCGATCTGATTTAGACTAATCTGATTTAGATTCAGCCTTAGATTCAGGTTGGTGGTTAAACCTACAGAAAGGTAGATCTCCAGGATGAGAGTTGGTGACCTGGTTTACTGTTCTTGCATCAGTGTGACTGTATTATATGTTTGATATGTTTGGTCACCACATGTGAAGATATTGTGATATTTCAGTAAAGCCAAGTAATTGAGTTTAGACCCTCCTAGATCAGCACTCGTATTTGGAAAAGTTTGCTATCTCTCAGGACTGAGCTGAGGAGGCCACCGCACAGGAGTGGCGGTTTGTAAGTGTAGGTCGTGACCTGCATGTTTTTGGAGAAAGGTTAAGGGTCAGAAGGCGAAGGCTGGGCCATTACTGAGG
>BRDA01001906.1:18020-28572 GCA_036984385.1 Crenuchus spilurus
GGAGAAACAGTCCAAGTTGAGGTACATGCCCAGTAGAACCACTGCCCAGATTGAGTGTTTTATCAAAGAAGTTATGCTTATTTTAAAATAATGTGGTTAATCTCAAGCAAAATCTTTAATTGGCAGAAATGTAGATGTGTTCAGGGTTGAAAGAAGGGAGTTTCAGTTTTCTCATGACCTCTCCCTCACAGAAAATAACGTAATAAATCTGAAATTAAGGAATAGATGCCGGACCTTGTGAAGTGCTGCTGTTTTAAATAATGCTAAAGACAGTGTGTTAAAGGTTTTGATGAGAATATAGATTACTGACAGTACTGATGTTACTTTAGTACAAAATTGCTTTTGTTTCTTTTAATTCAACTTTAAAAGCAAATTGTCCTGGAATTACCTTTACAGCAGCATCCCGCTCTGTGACCTTCACTAAGAGCGCTAGTTAAGTGATTGAGGACAGATTTATAGCCTTATTGCCTGCAGAGGGTAAACAGGTGAACTTGGCTGTTCCGTCTGCACATCTGGGTCCCAGTTTTCCAAACACACACACACACACAGCTCTGTCTTATTTCTTGCATCACAACCACAGGAACATA
The DNA here is from genome assembly GCA_036984385.1 of Crenuchus spilurus. Lineage (NCBI taxonomy): Eukaryota > Metazoa > Chordata > Actinopteri > Characiformes > Crenuchidae > Crenuchus > Crenuchus spilurus. Next base: position 18,608 of record BRDA01001906.1, read on the forward strand.
CTGGCCATCAGGGAGAGCACAGGTGTGCGGGCAGACTTCCGAGCAGATTCCGAACGCTTTAAGAGTCCAAACTAAAGGAGAGTTTAAGCAAATATGAAAACGCTCAGCTGTGGCATGAGTGTCAATAAGCTGTGGGCAAATTTCCCAGAGCAGCAGAAAAATGCTTTAAATCACATCTGCACCTTCTCTGATTTACACTCTCAGACTGTGTGCAGTTTCAGGCAACAGGGCATCACCCTTGCGTCTTTAGAGCTTGTTATTGTTGTGCTAAACTATGTAAAAGCATGTATGTACATTATTGTATATTTGAGTAATTATTTACATTCAATAGATTAAAATTCACGTCTGATATAAACTGATAGAGTGAAGTTTATTGCTGTGACAGTATTTGATGCCAAGATTAGCCAATACAATGCACCTAGATTAGCCAGTGAGACACAGTAACCGATAGATTAGCCAATGAGATGCACGGATGGTTAGATTAGCCAATGGGATGCATGTAACGGATAGATTAGCCAATGGGATGCATGTAACGGATAGATTAGCCAATGGGATGCATGTAACGGATAGATTAGCCAATGGGATGCATGTAACAGATAGATTAGCCAATGAGAAATACTTTGTGCTTCTGTAACTGGCTAATAAAACTGTTTTTTGTACAGTTACAGCAACAGGTCAGTGATGTATTCATATAAAACAGAATTAAACACTGAGTAAATAGCTAAAGATGTCTTCAGATCGTGGTTGTGCTCATCAGGACAAACTTGATGCCTGTATTTTTTGTGATATTTGCAAAAATTGATAATGGGGGGGGGATGATTTAATTATTTATTTTATTTCATTGGCTTTAATGTGTAATGCCATGCCCTGTGCCCAGTGAGGGGGAAGGGGACTAACTTTGACCCTGGACAGGATTAAGCGTATGGTAGGATGGATGGATGGATGGATGGCTTGAACGCTGTGCAATATGAGGAGCCTCTTGTGGTCACGTGCTGTTATTGCTTCATATTGTGTCCACATATTGACATTTTCTCTTCTTTGTGCTCACATTCTGTAGCATAACGGTGATGTCATTCATGTGAAAACGTATAAATCTGTTAATGTACTCTGTACGACCAAAATATTCAGATCTTCTAGTGAAAGCATTCAGTAGCTTTAAGCAGACACAGCTTGTCTAGTCCCTGTAGAGAAATACGGCCTATAGGACTAAACGTGTAGCTATTGGCATCATGTCTAATGCCAGGCTGGGCTAGAGGGGTATAAAGCCCAGCACTGAGCGGAGTTAAGGATGCGGTGGTGGTGACCTCGCTAACACTCTTGTTGCTGAATACAATCAAATCCTCACAGCAATGCTCCCAGGTCTTGTGTTTTAGATACATATGTTGGTACAAGTATTCCGAGTTTCTTTTTTTTTTGGTAAAATCCCACACACTGGAAATGTCTGACCTCGAGAGACACGTTTCAGCTCCTTTACTTATGAACACAAATACCGTCTCATATCATCTCAAATGAGAAATATTGTGAAATTAAACATTGCTGGGTTTTGCTTGCCAGCGATAACTTTCAGAATGTCAACACTATGCCTGTAACGGGAGAGACCAGAGATTGGGAAGTGATTCATATGGTTTCGAGTTTACGTTTGCTTTATAGTGTCTCTGCTTTATTGCTTACAGTGCAGCTCGATTGCACTTTTAAAGCCGTTTTTTCTATGCACATCTAAGCTTTCTGGATTCTTTCATCATTAATGAGCAGCGTGTGTAATGAGAGGGTGGGTTTAGGATCAGATTCATCTCAAAGCTAAGTTTCATCTCTGCTTGAGGTCCAGATCTCAGACGTGTTTACATGTAGATAATCGTGTGACTGTGAAGCTTGATGTTGTTTGTCCATCTCTGGGACAGGAAGGTGTTATCACTGAAGCAGAAGTGCAGTGCACGGTTCCCTGCAAGAACCCTAAGATCCACCCCAAAAAGTGCTGCCCATCCTGTCCAGGTGAGTGTGTGAGAGAGAGTGCGTGAGAGAGGGTGTGTGCGTGAGAGAGGGTGCGTGCGTGAGAGAGGGTGCGTGCGTGAGAGGGTGTGTGCGTGAGAGAGGGTGCGTGCGTGAGAGGGTGCGTGCGTGAGAGGGTGCGTGCGTGAGAGGGTGCGTGAGAGTGTGCGTGAGACTGTGTGTGCGTGAGACTGTGTGTGCGTGAGACTGTGTGTGTGTGAGACTGTGTGTGAGAGTGCGAGAGTGTGCGTGTGTGTGTGTGTGTGAGGGAGTGTGTGTGTGAGGGAGTGTGTGTGTGTGTGAGGGAGTGTGTGTGTGTGTGTGTGTGTGAGGGAGTGTGTGTGTGTGTGTGTGTGAGGGAGTGTGTGTGTGTGTGTGTGAGGGAGTGCGTGTGTGTGTGTGTGAGGGAGTGCGCGCGTGTGTGTGTGAGAGAGTGCGCGCGTGTGAGAGAGTGCGCGCGTGTGAGAGAGTGCGCGCGTGTGAGAGTGCGCGCATGTGAGAGTGTGCGTGTGTGAGAGAGAGAGAGAATTTTTGACCACTTAATTTTATTTAGTTGAAATAATTGGTTTCATTATTTACATTTACATTTCATTGTTAATAGTATTAATTAATTAATTATGTTATTATATATTGATTATTAATTAATTGATATTGTGCATTAATATTATCGCTTTTGATCCATTAACTACTACGCAAGATATCTAGTTAAAGGATTTGTCATATTTCCACTTTCCTCAGATCAGTCAAGACATGTTTGGAGTTTAGAACCAGAGCTATGAAGCTAATATTGCTAACAAATAGTAGAACTCAATGGTCCCCCCAAAAAGACCAGTGATTTTTGTCACCCAATCGTCTCTTCGGTCAGATGCAGGTCTTAATATCAGACTGTGGACACAGTGTGACTTACTGTGATATTTAGAAGACCTCACTGATGTTCTTGTCTCTGATGCTCAGGCTGTATCTTTGAGGGGCGGCTGTATAAAGACAGGGAGGACTTCCACCCTGAGGGAAAACCCTGCATCAGATGCATGTGCACCGTAAGTACCTTCACTGGTCTTATCTGCCAGTTCTTTCATTTTTTAAACCGATGTGTCGTTACTCTCAGCTTGTGTAGTGTGACTTTGTGAAACAATGGGCTGGGAGATCAAAATCCAGACTTTGGAGATCTGGCAACCCTGTATTAGTGAGACTGTATTAAAACAGGTAACAGTGTTAGTAGCTGATGATGGTGTTTATCTCAGGAGAACAGTAAACAGGTGGTGGACTGAACATGATCAGGTGAATAAAAGCCAGTCGGCTGATGTTTTAGCAGCTCTGTGTGTAAACAGAAGTGAAGTCAGAACTGGTTTAATACTAAACACGTGTGTACAGACACAAAAACAACAGATCTGACCTGAATGTTCACATGCACATATCAAGTGATTCAAACCTGATTTTAAAGCATCAGATTGGACATGTTCACACAGTCCAGATCTGATTCACATTAAGCCAAAAAATCCGATTTGAGTTAATTCAGTCTGGTAATGTAAACAAAGCCTAATGTAACGGCAGAGTTACATTAACAGTAATTCTTAATCATTCATAGCCTGAGGGGGCTCTAGCTGACTGGCACCTCTGGAAAATGGCCCGTTCTGCCTTGCCGATGAACCCGCCCTGTATTTGACTAGTTTGTTCTTTTGCTTTGGTGTCCAAGGCCTTTCTAGTCCTGTACCACGCGTGGGGATGTTGAAAACGACGTAGTTTACGTGAGTGGCTCTTCTCGCGGTGGCTGGCTGAGCTTTGTGACTGTGCTGCTAATGGGTTTGTCTTTGACTCTCTGGGGAGCCACTGGGCCAGTCTCAGCACCTTTTAACAATAAATAAACTTTGCAGATAAACACATTAAGGCCTTTACTGCACTTCCCAGTCAATTAGACAGCCAGCAGTTTAAAAGGGCACATGTGTTAGTGTGTGTGTGTGTGTCGGTGGGAGTGTACAGCCAGTCCTACTGGACTGTGGAAGGCTGTCCAAACAGTGGGCTTATTTTGGATGTTGGTTCCTGCTCTCTAGAGACTACGGTTTATATTCTCTGTGGCTTTGTTTGGTCATTTTAATGAAGGTGGTGTTATAACCCCATACATGAGTTCATATGAGTCATCTGCCCCGTGTCCAGCCCTAACATTCCTTTACAGATCAGGTCCACCGTGGCACATAGTATACCCGACTTTACACACTTACACCAATGTGCCATAACATTAAAATGATCTCATTGTACCTTGTATCAGCTCCACTGGCTTTATAAATGCACCTTAACTACCTTTTATAAGCTCCCTTCACCCTATTCGTCAGTGGTTAGAACCCCAATATGATGCTGGATATTTTGGAGTGGTGGATTATTCTCAGTCCAGCAGTGATGCTGAGGTGCTCTGATGTGTCTGGTCCACTTTAACATATGCTAACGCACCACCACCACATCAGTGTCACTGGGGATAATCCACCACCAAATAATAATAATAATAACAGGGTGAAAGGAGACTGACACAGTATACAGAGAAACAGATGCTCTACTATGTGCACCTGGTGCTAGTGCTAGGTCAGTGGAGCTAAAATGGACAATGAGTGTAAATAGGTGGTTTTATTGTTATAACTGATTGGTGTATAGTGTTTATATGTAATAGTAGTATCTCCAGTATGAATTATACGTCACCTGACTGCTTATATGTAATAATAATGTGTCCATAAATAGTCATATATAATAATTTAGGATGATTTTCTAAAACGTAAAGTTGAAAATGTGCCATATTCTGTTCAATTCAGTAAATAAATGTACACACTGTACATTAAAATGTGCAGAAACTTTACAAGGGGTGCACAAACTTTTGCATATGCATATAGATATAGTATGTATATACATTTGGAGCTAAATCTAAACCTAATCCTAACCTCAGTATCTGTTGTTGATGAATGGAAAAAGGGAATATTGTTGGAATTATGGCTGATGTTCCAGTTAGACTGTGTATGGTGGACTTTAGACTCCACAACATCCTCTGCTGGCCATTCTCTGACTCTCTATAGCCAACAGTGGCCACAGTCTAGCATTAATTTTATTTTACATTATTTACATTAAAATGATTTTTTAAAATTCAAATATTATTAAAATTAAAAATCTGTCATATCATATCAGGTTGTTAATGATGAGCAGTTATCCAGTCTGCCAGTCTACTCACACTGAGACCTAATCCATGTTCACACACCCTTCAAAACAAAAAATTTTTGGTTGGATTTACCAGTGCACCCCCGTCTGCTGCTCTAAGCTAAAAGCTGCATGAGGATCAGAGTTGTTGTCCGCTGTGACGCTCCTCTCTCTGATGAATGGTGCTCTCTTTGCCATCGTGACTGCTCTTTCCATTATTTACATGCCAGTGACCGCTAAATCACCCAAAGCCACTTGGATCCCACACTAAAGCGGACATGCTCGTTTTCCCTGCCGTGGTTCGTCTTTCCTCATTTGGATGTTTTTCTTCTCTAAATGTTTTTCTTAGGGAGGTCGAACCATGTGCCACAGGGAGGTCTGTCCTGTCCTCTCTTGTCCATCTCACCTGAGCCATACGCCAGCAGGCCAGTGCTGCCCCCGGTGTCAGGGTAAGTTTACCTTAAAGACCATTCTCTTTACAGTGTTTACACTGTACATTCACTGACTGTTGCTGTACAATGCTACTCTCTGCTGTGTTCTTAAAAATTAAGATCTAAATCATGTTGTGTCTGTGTAGGTGTGGTTATAGGAAATCACTTTTAATTGGTTAAGGGTTCTCATGTCAGGTTCTTTAAAGTTTTAAAAGTGTCCACTAGAGGGCGATCTTTTATTGTATCACTTTTTATCAGCTTTATTTTTAAGAGTCACTGGAGCAACTGTTTTCAGAATATTACTACAAGTGTTGTCAAAACCAAGACCAGGAGTAACCAAGATCGAGACAAAACCGAGACCAGATTACAACTTAAAAATATAAAATTACACAATAAAATTGTGTAATTAATTCTACATGATATATATTAATACATGTTATATTTCAGCATTTATTTTGTAAAATATAAAATAAAATAAAATATAGCCTAAAGTCATATTTAGTATTATTTTTATTATTGTCATTATTATTATTATTATTATTATTATTATTATTGTCATCATCATCATTATTATTATTATTATTATTATTATTATTATTGTTGTCATTATTATTATTATTATTATTATTATTATTGTCATCATCATCATTATTATTGTCATCATTATTATTATTATTATTATTATTATTATTATTATTATTGTTGTCATTATTATTATTATTATTATTGTCATCATCATTATTATTATTGTCATTATTATTATTATTATTATTATTATTATTATTGTTGTCATTATTATTATTATTATTGTTATTATTGTTATTATTATTTTAGCCTGTTAGACAATCTGACCTGAGACTGGACTAATACTATAACACTAATTACTACTAATAACTACGTCACAGCACATTTTAATTTAAAATAAACATAAGTGAAATCACTTTAGATTCTACCACACCTATCATTTTAAAATATTTTTTTTTCTGTTGAACTACACTTTATTCCAATAACATGGAAAGTCTGTTGAAATGTTATTGAGTCCCTAAATGAAACCTATACGTGTTGTTTTTGTCTCAGGTCAGAGAAAGGTGTTTGACCTCTCTCTGGGCAGCTGCTTATTCCACAGTGAGGTCTACGAGAACAGCACATCTTTCAGCTTTGACAACTGCACGACCTGCACCTGTCTGAACTCCACAGTGGTCTGCAGGAAGCGCTGCTCTCCAGTCGGAAGCTGTCAGGGTCCTACATGCTGCCCTGAGTGCCTCTCTTACTTGAAGATGGAGGACGTGAAGTACTGCAGAGTCAAGAACAAAATCTATAGGGTGAGACATGAGGGATGACTCAGTATGATGACTGGTTGGGTGTTGGTTGGCTCCTTCATTCTTTTGATGGATGGATGGAAGGATGAATGAAATATGAATAAGTGCATTCTCGGGTTGATTTATAGATTGATTGATAGATAGATTGATTGATTTTTGACTTTATAGATAAATCGTTTTATGGACCGGTGGATAAGCCGGATGGATCTCCAAAAATTAGAATATTGTGAAAAAAGTTCATTTTTGTTTATAATTTTATTCAAAAAGGTAAACTACCATATATTTTTATATTTATTCACATTTGAAATGACACATGTAAGCCTTTTTTTGTTTGAATTTTGACACTGTTTGAATAGTAATGTACTCAAATGAAATAAATAATAAATAATTAGAGATTCTGTATTTCAGATTTTCATGAGCTGTAAGTCATAGAGGTCAACATTAAAACAACAAAAGGCCCGAAATGTCATTTTATGTGTAATTAATAAAAATATATGAACTCTTTAATGATATTTAATGATACTGATTATTATCGATGATTGATTGATGATCAATAGATGCATGAAGTGTGAATTTCTAGCTAAATGGATGGCTGAATGCATGGCTGGATTGGATGAATGGCTGAACGGAAAGAAGTATGAACAGATGAATAAGGAAGAAAATGAAAACATTCTTGTTGTAAGAGGAAAACTGATGGCCAGGGCTTTATTAACACTGCATCTCTGTTATGTCAGGATGGTGATAGATGGTCATCTGTGAACTGCACTCTGTGTACCTGTGTGAAGGGGAACGTCGAATGTCAGCCCAAGCACTGTGTCCCAGTCACCAGCTGCCCTCCGGTGAGACTTCACACACAGCCCAACATATACAGAATTATTTATTCAACACTTTATATACAGTTAAAAGGAAATCAGTGGGAGGCAGGAAGAGTTTAATTCATATTTATGTAGGTGAGCTCATTGAAAAGACATTTCAATGCACTGTTTTTAAAGACTTAATTCACTGTTGCTGAAGAAACCTGAACTGTGAGATCATGTTCGCATAATCCTGTAAGTTTAATATGTTATGATGCAGATGAGCATATCCACAGTACCAGGAATTCATTCTTATCGTTTCCATGTAACTTATGCAGTTTATTATAAAGTATTTAGTGGATATAATTGGTGGTATAAATTGCATTATATGAACACATTTGATCATCATCTCTCATGTTAGAAGTTGTATATGTTTGTTGTTGAATTGGGTAACTTTTTAGGTTGCGTAAGTTATGGTTTCCATTTAACAGACACATATCAAATCTTGTAGATTGGACTGTCAGGAATGAGGTCTATGCCCAAAGTAGATTTGTCATACATAGGTTGGTGTCATAATGATAAAACTAATGTTTTTAATAAACCGGCCTGTTTATGCACAATGGAAACCATGTGACTAACAGAATCTAAAGCACCGACTTGATTCTTGGCCAATTTTTGAAAAAAAAATTGTAAAACAATAGGTGAGATCTGATTTTGGAGTGTCTAATTTAGCTTACTTGGATATGTTCACACATTATGTGACCAGTTTAATTCTGAAGTTCCATGTCCCAGAACTGTTTCCCAGTACTGTGGATGTGATCAGATAAAGAATCTGCAGTATATGAAAGCGTCAAAACGGTGCTGCAGCAAAAACAGTCCCATTAGGAGCAAAATGGTAAACAAATCTTTGGGAAATCTTTGGGCTGTGCCTCTTAAAATCAGAGACATAATCAACCATTTCTTAAAATGTCGGGGACCTCCATTGATGTCCTCGATGTCCCCAACATATATTAAATCTATGGCACAAGTGGAGTTGCACAGTACAGTTATGGCTGCACAATATAACATTGCTGTTTTTGACGGCAGTAATTCCTTCCCATATCTCAGGTGATCGAGATGCCCTCCAGTATCAAAGATGATCCTGGTGGCATTCAGATTTTTAATCCTCTCTTTGACCATATTCTATATGGAAACTCAACACTTATGCCCTTTGTCATATTGGAAATCACAATGTGGCAATACAATCACTACACGATATCCGTATCGCAAATCCCCGAAACGTGACTCCTCACACTTGTGTTTTTACCTTCTACCTCTGACCCTGCCCAGCTGTTCACTGCCCCTCACTTCTGCTTCACAGCAGAGTTATGAGCTGTAACTAACCAGCATTTCAAATATCCACCTGTGTGGTGTTCAGAGGTGGTCACTCTAAGCTGATTTACTCTCTGTAATGTATCTAAAGCTAAAGGGTAGTCGTCGTCTTCTGGACCTGATCTTTTTCTTGTGTGGGCAACTTCATTTATATATCACAATATACTTTAAAATTATTATATTATTTAATTATATTCCATTTATCAGCTCTTTAATACATGTTTATAAGTTGGTAAGAGTGGGTGATATGACAAAAATATAGAACCTGAAGATATTTGCATGGCACAGTGATTCATTCTGGACATTTGTTAAGTTGGTAAAGACAAAATGTAAATAAATGAGTGCATTTTTGCACAAATTATGAGCACCAATTATGCTCTATTAGTCCATAATATTGACAAATTGGTGAAATCCATCCATTTCACATTCCATACATGCATATATCAGACTCTACCCCATAGAAGAGGGCCAGCAGGAATCTATTGTATATAACAGGACAAAAAAGCCAAGTATATCTTATTTGACCTCTTCATCATCACTGTGATAATTAAATTGTGTATATATATTATTTTCACACCCTTTCCAACATCATATTTCGTGTCTCCCAGAATAAGATACTGAACCGGACCGGCTGCTGTCCTGTTTGCACTGAAAGTGAGTAAGTTTATCTTCAGCTTGTTGATCTTCTGCTAGTGGTTCTGAACTATATTAACCATACAGACACCAGTAATACACAAAGTTCTACTGGCTGACAGGGACTTATTACATTCTCAGTGAAAATAAGTTCTTATATCACACTTATTCTTAAGCCTTTATTCTGTCATACTATTCAAGCAGTTTGTTAACTGCATACTTAATCTCACAGTGATTTATACATTAGCTTACTTTTATTG
>BRDA01001910.1:0-10419 GCA_036984385.1 Crenuchus spilurus
GAACTGAAACAATAAACAAATATTTAGATTAATGATTTGAAACATAAATTAACACAACCTAAGACAATGTCCAGCAACGAGACAATAAATCACAGGGGAACTAACAAATTAGATCAGGGAAGGGGAACAGGTGGATACAGTAACAAGAGGGGAGTGGCAAACAGAACAAAGAAGACACTTAAAGAGACAGTTACACATAAATACAGACCAAAATTGTGACATCCAGATACACAAATAAAAACACTGAAAAGGTGAGTGTTTTATAAAAGACATATAATAAATCAGCATAAATATTTCACAAGAACAACTGAATGTATTTGGGGTTATTTTTTTAGCTTTGGTACAGTGTGGGGGCAGTCGTCACCTGGTGTTTGGGGACCTGGTTTTGTGAGCACAAGTTTGCTGGATTGATCCCCCTGGCAGGTCATGACTGAAGTGCTCTGGAACAAAGCACCTAACCCACAACTGCTGCTCAAGTGGTGTGGATAGGGGATGCCCACTGCTCTGGGAACAGGTGCTCACTGCCCCCTAATATGTTCACTAATGTGTGTATTTCACTGGGTTAAATGTGTAAGTCAGTTCAAGCAATGATTGTGTACTAACACCATTTAAATCCATATTATGTGCTGCAGGACTGAATGTCCTGAAATGAATGAAATAAACATCACCAATTAATAGCAATGTGAGATTTACACTAATCTTATTCAGCTAATTCAGATTGAACTGAGGTGTTTATATGCACACGACAAGTAATTAGATCCAAAATTGTGTGCATATATAGAGGATCACTTAGTGTAGATACCATGATAACAAGCAAAAAACTCCATTATCAAAAAATAATCTTACAATAGCAAGACTAAGACAGATTTCTTGAAGGTTAAGAGGTAAAAAAAGAAAAGATATTGTATGAAATTGTTCTGAATATGTTTCCAGAGCCATTGATTTTGTTCTGTGTTTTCTGCTTCACCACTGTAAAGAAAGCCTGTAAGTCTCTACAGTGTGCCAATTCAGCCCAAACTCTGAATGAACGAGTCATGGAGATGGACTGATGGATCGTCTCCATCACTGGAGGCTGTAGATGAGTGTTTGATCCGCTTCTTCTGTCCGACCGTGTTTGAAATGGGTCAGTGCTGAATGCAGAGATAGAGCAGACAGAGCTCCCACACACACACTGTCATCAGGGATTAATTCTCAGACTGAAGAAAAAGCCTTTGTTCTCTTTTAATTGCTGTTGAGGAGGAGGAGGACAAGGAGGAGGAGGAAGATGCCAGAGGAGCTTTGCTAATGGTTAAAGCAGCAGCTCAGACAGTTAAACAGTAGTGTTCACTGCACATGAGGTTTAAATGAGTGCATGTGAACACAGAACAGATGCACTGCAGTGGAAGCCTTGTTGCCTTTTTTAAAGCTAATGTTGCTAACAAATAATGGACGTGTATGAATACTTATCAGCAGCATCTGATAGTCAGTTCTATGCTGTGACCAGCATCATATGCTATGTTCTCTAGGCTCCTATAAATACCAGAGTTCTATGTTTTCAGTGTCTTATGTTTTGAGGGCATATGTTCCCAGGATTTTATCTTCCAAATGTTCTATGCTCCCATGGTCTTATGTTCATAGGGTCATATAATGTCAGAGTACTAAGTTCCCTGGTGTTCTATGTTCCCATGGGAAGGGTCCTATGTTACCAGGATTTTACATTTCCAGGGTCTTAAGTTCGGAAGAGTCATATGTTCCATTTGTCCTATGTTGCCAGGGTCTTAGGTTCCCAAGGATACTATGTCCCTGAGTCTTTTTTCAGGATCCTCTTTTCAGGGTCTTGTTCCCAGGGTCTGCTTCCTACGGTTCCTAGGGTCCTGTTTTCAGTGTCATGTGTTTTCGTGAATACATTAATTTGATGTAAATTTGACTTTTTGCTAAACTCTTGAGCTCAGATGAAGATAAGAAAGCCAGTAATCTCTGCCATGTGACTGATTTATTCTCAGTCAAAGTAGAGGAACTCAGAATATGGGTTTCAAATGGACATTTGCTGATTAAACCTCAGCTCCAGAACTGCAGCCAAAGCCAGGTGAGGCTGAGCAGAGACTAAGAGTGAGATAATGTGCTAATGCACTCTTCTTTACTGCTGGATCTGCCTTCAGGCTATTAGCAGAGGATTATGGTACTGCTGAGATCTACAACACAGACTCTGGGAATTTAGACTCAGTAATAAAACTACAAATAAACAAGACTAATCTAGAGAACCAGGAAAATGTTCAAGATTTTAAGTGTTTTAAAATGGGGTTAAGATTAGACACTCTGTGTGTGTGTGTGTGTGTGTGTGTGTGTGTGTGTAGTGGTGGCGGGTATCAGTGCCTATGACACGGGTAATATGCATATATGGGAACCATTGATGTGGATTTTGGAGAGATATTTGCTGCCATCAAGACGTCTTTTCACAGGAACCCAGCAGGACAATCTCTGGCCTCATTCTGCACCAGTTACAACAGTGTGGCTTCATAGACATAGACTGTGTGTTAGACTGATCTGCCTGCAGTCCAGATTTGTCTTCTATTGAAAATGAAATTGAGCAACATGAAGAGTAGAATCAAACAATGATAACAAGACTGTTGAGCAGCTTGTTTACAGCAAGAATGGGCAAAAATTTAATTTGCACAACTTCAGTAAGTCATATCTTCAATTCTCAAACAATTAAAAAGGGTAAATAAATAAAAAGTGATGTAATCCAGTGGTAAACATGCCTCTGTACAATTTTTTGTTATTGTGTTGCAGGAATCAATTTCTAAATATAACTGTATTTAACTAATCACATGAAGTTTGTCATTGAAAACACTGAAACTCTTTTTCAGTGTTTAGCTCCAGAGGTGGTACTAATTTTAGATGCTGCTGTATGAGGATGACCGGGCTATAAATACGTGTGGGGTGGGATTCGTAGGTTCAGAAGAAGTAGTAGAGTTCAGTTAATGTCTTGTTCAGTGTGTGTAAAATAAGTCACAAAGCAGATGTTAATGATTGACTAAAATGAGTGATTATATTTGGGTGCCAAATGCCATAGTGTGAAAGAAGCAGCTGAATTTGCAGTTACATGGAAGTGTACAGTCATACAGTCTACCAGCAGTGGTAAACATCTCAGTCTACAGGAAACTCTCCTCAGAACTGTGACTGAAAGACCAAACTTAAATTCCTGTTGCATCTTCTGAACTGACTTTGTTATTCAGTACATTCACACCATGAACACTTCCTCCTGTCCTGTGCAATTATATATTATACATGGATCACTGCACAATTCTCAGGGTGAAATGACCAACATCCCATGTTGCGTCCATGACCATAACTGAGGACTTTAATGTCTCACTGTAGTGGCAGGCGAATGATGGAAACAGCTGCACAGGCGCCGGCCTCCACTCCGACAGCCACGAATATAAGTAATCGGAAATGAAAACCTCTCTACCTGCACTGAAATCATACATGTCAGTCTTTTTCACACAGACTGAGGTTTATTTCATCCACATTTCATCACCAGATCTGTTTTAGCATTAAAGTTATTCAAAATTGTTTGGGTAAAGAAGCAAACAACACACCCTGCATATACACATACATACATGTAATACAATGAATGTAAACTGGTGTGTATGTCTGTATCTGTGCTGTTAATAGTGACTCACACTGATGGACTCATTGACTACACTGACTTGCCTTTCAGTATTTTCTTTTTGTTCCTCTGTAATTAGGCTATTTATACTCCACCTGCTGAGTCCCCTTGGTAGCATTTCCCTTTCTTTCTGTTCATTCTGTTCATTTATATTCATTTCGCCTCCTCTCTCCTACATCTTCCTTTTGCTATTCTCTTACATCCCTCCCCCCTCATGCTGCATCATCCAGGATGACACGTGCTCTCTGTTTATTACTGAGTAGGGAGAGAGGGAGTGAGGGAGGGAGGAACAGAGAGAGGGAGAAAGAGAGAGAGAGAGAAAGAGAGAGAGAGAGAGAGAGAGAGAGAGAGAGAGAGAGAGAGAGGGAGAGCGCGTTCAGATAACATATCCCTCACAGGCTAGACAGCATCTCTCCAAAACACACAAAGAGAGGGGGAGAGAGGAGAGAAAGGCAAAAGAAAAACACTTGAAATTTATTCAGCAGCAGCAGCAGCAGACACCCAAAGCCTTCAGGTAAGACTGAAGCTCTTCTGCACATTGCATGTATGTACTGTCGGGGGTCTGGAGTTTAGGACATCACGACTGTACAGCAGTGGAGAGTGTTTGTGGCTTTGCGTTGTGGCATGACTGACAGTAGACTGTGTGTATAGATATACATATTATAGTGCTGTGTAGTGTAGATAGAGGGGCTGTATGGACGTTAGGCTTCTCTATGCATAGATACGCACACACACACACACACACACACACACACATACACATACACACACACACACACACACACATTCCTACACTCATGAAGGGCTGGTCCAGTGCTATGCTACAGCACAGCAGCCTCTGCATTGGCAGGTGGCTGTAGGTCGTCAGGTTGAATTTATTGACCTGCAAAACAACTGCGGCAGGACACAGGAGGGCCACTGCCAGCCCCCCTTCCTACCAAGCGTCACGATGCCTTAAAGCTCTAGTGCCTTAACAGGTGTCTTTGGCACTCTGGTGGATTAACGGTCTCAGCCGTCTGTGCTCGGGGTGTATTTTTAGAGGCTCTGTAATAATAACTGATAAGAGCAGCTCTAGCTAGCTAATCGCTAGTGGCACTTCATTTAATATCCGAGGCTGGGGGCAGCTGGTGGGGAGCCAGATTGCGGTCGGTGGAACTTTCCGCTGGTGTTACGCTTTAAAGCAGAGCTCGAGATCAATCGATTATTCGCACTGTCACTTCCAATTGGTTGGCGCTTGGAAATTGAATTCGTGAAATAGCGGCCCCTCCTGGTCAAACAACAAAACAGCAGCGCCTGCACCACTCATGATTTAGAGCTTAAATGCTTATTATTCATAGGGCTCATAACAGTATAGACATTAAAGACAGCACATGAATCATATATCTCCATGTTATATTATTAAGGACTAACATCTGACTTGTTTTTCTGGGCTTCATTTCTGAAACAAAAACAGATCTCCAAAATGAATTTTACAGGAGAAGGAAAAAACCTGCTTAGCTTTGAATGGAAGTCAATGGAACCAGATGTCTCTCTAAACCATTTTGGGCCATTTGTTTTGGTCAGGTCATCATAAAATTTTCACACAATGTAAAGAGAAACGGGCACTTTCAAATTATGCCAGGAACTGAAAAATGACCAAAAAATCTGTTATCTTCATATAAGTATCTACAGTCTACAAATCTTACCCTTTTTGTATATCTGTCCATACCTGCTATGGTTTCAAGCTCCCTACCATATCAGACCATTCAGACATGCCCACTAATCTACAGTTTAGCTCGTTAAGTCGTCAATCCTCAGCTGACTGTCGTGCCTCGGTGTCTGAGATTGATTTACTGGAGAAAAGGGTGTCCTAATTTTGTGCAGCGCGTGTCTACATTGGAATGGAGATGTTAAATAATGCACAAAATGTACACGTCTGCAATGAATATTGATATGACTGTCAAGACATAGCTGTCAGATTGAGGATCTCTCTGGCCAGAAACGCAGCGATTGCTCTGATGCAGCTCCCACTCTGGGTTACATAACAATGCAACAGACGCCGTCTTGCCAACTTTTTTTTATTTTTTTGGCCTTGGAGTGATAAATCTCACAAGTCTTCTCTGCTAGGACTGAAGAAAATCTGGTCTACGCATGTGTATACCATTTACTTCCCTCAACAGAGAAGCTGTGGAGATGCTGTATGACCATCCATGGTCCAGAAATGTTTGAGAAAAGCACATATATATAAAATAAATGCTCTTTCTGTGTAATCATCAGTGCAAACTTCACTGGTTCTTGTTTTGTACTGCTAGATGGGGCCCGGATTGTTCTGGAACTTCCCCTCCAAGACTAGCTGCACGGTTTCGCAGACCCTGCTGCAGACAATGTACGTAGTTCTGTTTGCCAACCGTAGCTCGTAGCTTTATTTTTTTTACATTTTTGTTTTTCTTCGTCTCTGGCATTCAGCCCCATCCTTTCATTCTTTTTTGTCCGTCTTCTTGTTCTGGTACGTGCCATCGGCCAAAACAGTTGTGATGTCTGCTCACGTCATGGCTACACCTTGAGTTGTTGACCAGTCATAGATAAGTGTTGCATGCATGCAACCAGCCATTGCACAGCATTGAACCATGTTCATAACTTTGTAGCCCAGCCGTGATAGACTGCAAGCCATCACTTGCTGGATCCAGAAGTTTCTGTGTAATGACACGGTTAAGATGTAAACAAAATCATCCAGAGAGGTTATAATGTCAAATCGTAGAAGGTTTTTACATGGAATGGTTGTGAATATGGTACTATTGAATGATATTTGCATTTGTAAAACATTAATGCATGCTGGAATGCATTGCAAGGTAAAATAGTCACTTAAAGAAAGCGGATTTTCCACTATTTTACCATTATCAACAAGTTTGTGAGCACCCCTTCTAATGAATGCTTTCAGCTGCTTGAAATTGAGCAAAACGTTGGGTTACACCCCTGGTTAAATTCTAATTGAAAATACACCATCTGTCGAAAAGCTTGTGGACACCCTTTCCAGTGAAAGTATGTAGCTATTTTAAGTTGCTATACAAATACACACACAGCTTGTCTAGTCCCTGTAGAGAAGTAGTGTCAATAGAATAGGACTCTCTGGAGAACCTAGTGGGACCATGTCTAATGCCAGGTGGGCTAGAAGGGTATTAAGCCCCCCAGCATTGAGCTGTCAAGAAATGGAACTGTGTTCTCTGTTCCATGCAATACTTTTGGGATGAGGTGGTGGTTGTGATTTCATCTAACATCATGACCTCTTGTGACTGAAGGCAATCAAATATATATACACTGCTAAAAAAAATAAAGGGAACACTAAAATAACACATCCTAGATCTCAATGAATAAGATATTCCAGTTGAAAATCTTTATTTATTACATAGTGGAATGCATTAAGAACAAAATAACAAAAATGATCAATGTAAATCAAAATTATTATCCCATGGAGGTCTGGATTTAGAATCATACTCAAAATCTCATACCACCCTCATGGAGTCTGTTTCTGACAGTTTGAGCAGAAACATGGATATTAGTGGCCTGCTGGAGGTCATTTTGCAGGGTTCTGGCACTGCTCCTCCTGTTCCTCCTTGACAAAGGAGGAGGTAGCGGTCCTGCTGCTGGGTTGTTGCCCACCTACGGCCCCCTCCATGTCTCCTGGTGTACTGGCCTGTCTCCTGGTATCTGCTCCATGCTCTGGACTCTGTGCTCACAGACACAGCAAACCTTCTGGCCACAGCTCGCATTGATGTGCCATCCTGGATGAGCTGCACTACCTGAGCAACTTCTGTGGGTCGTAGACATTGCCTCATGCCACCTCTATGGTGAAAGAACTGATAAAATGCAAAAGTGACCAAAACATCAGCCAGAAAGGATGTGGACAGAGAAAAGGTCTATGGTCACCACCTGCAGAACCACTCCTGTTTAGGGGTTGTCAATAGGTAATCACCTCTCCTTTCTACCTGTTGTCTGTTACATTTGCACAACAGCAGGTGAAATTGATTCACAATCAGTGTTGCTTCCTAACTGGACAGGTTGGTTTCACATAAGTTTGGTTGACTTGGAGTTACATTGTGTTGTTGTTCCCTTTATTTTTTTGAGTAGTGGATTTCGCCTTCAAGAAAGAAACCAACACATTCCATGCTTTTGGAACAAAACCCAAGTCTGTGGTGGAGTTGTTTTTTGGCAGCGAAATGAAAGTGCATTAGCCATATTTGCTGATGGTGCACTTGCTTGCAGATTTATAGATTCATATCACTGACATGAGTACTGAATTAGATTGAGGAGGAGATGGAATAGATACATCTAGAATGATTCCTTCATCTTCACTGCAGGAGCAGTCATTTCATATAGAAGAAGCACAGCATGTACCTGGAGAGTCCTAGTCCATAGTAGGGGAAAAGATAAAGGCTATGTTCACATTACAAGTTTCATTAATCATTACTCAATTCAGATTTGTTACTCAGATCAGATTTTGACACTTGAACTGTATCTGTTGGTAATGTGAATGAATCTGCGTTGGAAACCGCGTACTTACTGTAGGTACTACATTCGAACCACTATTCACTGCTTAACCAGTCATAAAGGTTCATTCATTGACTTTAATATAAACTTTAGGTATAAATTACATTGATAATACTTTACCAAAATGGGATTGATCTTCTCCACAAAGTTCTACTCCAATATGTAATGTTTAATTTTGTAACTTACTTACTCTTGTAAACAGACAACTCAACTTTCCGCCATTTCCCCTCAAATTCCTCCACAGCTCAAGTTGAATCATGGGATAGCACAGTGTGCTTGATAATGCACAGTTCAAAATGTCTCCTGATTCAGGAGGTAATTCAGGTACTTTGGTACTTGTCACGTACTGTTTGATGTACACTGCGTATTTGGACACACTACTCATTCTCGCCCTCTTTCACTTACTTTGTAGTAATGAAGGAGGTGATTCAGACTCCACCAAACTCTGAAACACTGTGCATGTGCACACTGATATTTTTTAACATTTCACCTCTCTCAAGAACAAAAAATGTCATATTTGTACAGGGTCTCCAAGTTTGCAAAAATTTCTTTGCGGTGAAACTTCAGAGGTGGCAGGCTGCAGGGATTTTTGCACTAAATAGAAAACAACAGTGATGACAATAGTGATTCAACAATAGATTTTGGGGCAGTTTCAGCATAGCATAGTAGTGTGGCTTTCTGTAAGACAATGGGAAGGAGTTTTTTGGAGGATTTGGCAACCCTCTATTATTGAAACAGATTGTATACAAACTGGTAAAACAGACTTGTCAGTAGCTGGTGTGTGATGGTGTTTAGCTCATGAGGACAGTAAACAGCTGGTGGACTGTACATGATCAGGTGCAGAAGGTGAATAAAAGCCAGTCGGCTGATGTTTTAGCAGCTCTGTGTGTAAACAGAAGTGAAGTCAGAACTGCTTTAGCACTAAACATGTGTACAGACAAAAACACACATAACATCTGATCTGACTGCTCACATTCACGTTTCATGCTTATGAATTCATATCCAATCAAGGACCAAGTATGAAAAGGTTTCATTTGCATTTCATTTGACACAACCCAGAAAAAATCTAATTTGAGTCTTCAGCCTGGTAATGTGAATCATGGCAAAAGTTTTGGATTTATAAAAGGCAGAGAATTGTGCTTGCTATCCAAACTGTTCACTGTGAAGAGGCTTAAAATACAAGCTCTGACTTTCCGTTCTGACTCGTCGGCAGGTCTGTAGAATGGAAAAGTGCACATTTCAAAACCAAGAGGGACTTGAAGAAGGTTTTGGCTTCAAAAGTGTTAAAAGTCTCTTGTTTTGGCAGCGGTTAGAGAGTCCTGCTGAGAGCCACACACAGCTTCACCGTCTGCCGGCCTGGCTTGGTCCACCGGCCCTGGGCCCTTCATAGCAGGGATGTAGCTGTGGGACTGGAAGTGTAGTGAATTCCTCTGGAGGCACAGGGCGTATATGATGCCATGGCATGAGAGCCAGATAGCCCCAGAAATCCCATGGGCCACCACCCAGTACCCCACCGGAGGTGTGAAGTGAGTTGTTTCAGATGTGCAGTAGCACCCTTGAGGTCACGAGTTTTGTGTTTTTAATCAGCAGCATTGGCACTGACCGTGCTAACAGGCTCCCCACCCCTTCTCTAATGAACAATCAATTGAGCTGTGTATGTTCCTTTAGATGGCCAATATCTGAGCTGAGCACATGCACAAAGATGCTGGATTTGGCTCACTGCATCATATCCTATTTTTGGGCAGGAGGAGATGTGAGCATATAATACAATGACATACATTAGCAAACTGAAAGTAAAGGTCATTGGAACACTTTCCGGTTTTCATTTAAGCCAACATACATGCCAGTGTTTGGACATGTAGATATCCATTTTGAGAAATGGACACTAAATATAAATGTAATAAAATCACTGCATAAAAATCAATAAAAAATGGCCAGTGGAGTACTGACATACTCACAACTTTCTCACGTAGAGGTGTTACTTATATACGGCCATATAAACAAAATATGACCACCCCTGGTTTGGAATTAACTGGGCCGAGGATGACACAGATGCCATGTGACAGCTTTACTGCTCATATAAATATACGTGAGCACACCAGTCAGCTGTAGCAGAGTGTAAAACCATCATCATTAACTAAAGACATGATGTGACTTACAGTGAGGAAATTAAATATTTGAACACCCTGCGAGTTTGCAAGTTCTCCCACTTAGAAATCATGGAGGGGTCTGACATTTTCATCTTA
>BRDA01001910.1:13093-29092 GCA_036984385.1 Crenuchus spilurus
AGACGTGTCATTATACTACCAGTCATCATCACAACCGTAACACCCGTCGACGACCCGTAAAGGTATTTCGCACAGACTTTAGAGCACTTCATGCTTCCATCTGCTGACACGCTTTATGGAAATGCCCAGCAGCTGCCCACAATGCCAACACTACTACTGACCATCATATCACTGTGCAGACAACTCATGAGCTATAAGTCATACTGATCAACATGAAAACAAAAAGACTGAAAAATGTCACTTTGTGTAATGAATATAAAATATATGAAACTTTAAGTTTGAAGTAAATTTTGCATTATTTTTTGATGTATGACTATAAAGTATGCATGTTGGTCATTTTGAACTTGTGGTAGTTACCCAACAGTTGGCTGTGATGCTGCTCTAGTTGGTGTTATGAAACTAAAGCAATCATCCACTCAAGAGCTGCTGAATCACTCCAACACCATCACAGTCAAGTGGCAATCTGGTTGCCAATAAATTATGGATTGAAAAAAGATCATCTTGAATGACTGCGGTATTACAGTAGAGTGTGTGTTTTTAGAGCTGTATTGGGTTTCAGTCTTACTCTTTACACTGGATATTATATAGTGCTTTTGTATTATTTATTTAGTTCTAATAGATCTGATGGTTTTAATTACTGTTTTTATGTGCTCTTCATTTCTCACATTTTTCTTACTCTGTGCATTGATTTGAGGCTTTTGTTATATAAAATATAGGACAATTTAAATGGCATATTGACAAAAGCTAATACATGTTTAGAGTCCAAATTTTGCTTCTCCACTTTAGAACTGGAGTTGCAAGGCTAAGACTGCTAATGGACACTCCTCAATAGTCACGTAAATATCGCAGTTGTTTAAAAGTTTTTTTACTGGAACCTCTCTCAATAAGTTCAAACCTCATCCAGATCTTATGTTCTTCACATTTGCATTTGTGGCTATATGCCAGAGTGTTCACAGCAAGCTAAAATTTGGGTGTAAAACAATATCAATAAACTTGTCAGTTGCTGTGGCTCTGTGGAGGAGATGAGAAAAAAAACCTGGCTCTGGACAAGGCTTAACATGACAAAAGCATCCAACACTATGATGATAATACAGGATTATGGTGACAAACAACGACTCACATGGACTGAGAAACATAAGGGAGCTAAATAGCAATGTAAATAGACAGGGAATGACGTGACATAACTGGGGGTGGAGACATGATCAAGACATGTGGAAGACATAAAAAAATGAGGCACATGGACAGAGGTGGGGCCAGGGACAAAAGCAGAGGTGGGAGAGTTACAGCTTGACTATCACAATGGTTTATTAAATTGATTCTCATAAGCACGGTATGGATTTTTAATGAGTGGTTTATATGTAAAGATTTGTGGTTAAATTTGTTCTGTGTTTAAATCCCCGACCACTAGTTCACAGTGATTTATTCTTTCTTCAGCCATTAGGCTCTTCCATTCCAATGTAAACAAGTACTGTAAGGGTCTATTTATAGCTCATGCGTCGACTATTGTTCAACAACAAGTAAGGTAAAATAGCCAAAATTTTAACCTGCGAGTACTTTTAAAAATGTGAAAGGGTGCAGACGATGTTGCACATTCTGGATAAAAAGTTTCTGTTGTACATACAGAGTGTTGCCAAAGTGAAGGTATGTGGTACATTGTGTAAAGATGGATGGATTTGAGGAGGCTTGCTGAGCTGCTCAGTAAATATCCACATTTACAGTACATGAAAGTAAAGAATCACAGGAGTCTGCAGAAATTGATTATTCATTAAATTTGTGCTAAACGTTAGAGAAACGTTAATCCAACTAACAATTTCCAGTTAGTAGAATGTTTTGTCAACATTAATTGTTAAAAATTTTGTTCTTAAAATGAATTTCTGGATGTTTCTAGAATGTTTTATTTAACTTTTATTAAACATTTTTTAAAGTTTCAGTAAAGCTGCAACATTATGAGGACCAGAGAAACATTCCATTTCAAAACCATTTAGAAACATAAATAATACATAAACAGCTTATTTGGAACAGATCAATGATAAGTAAACATGACCTGACTTGTCTAAACACTGTCTGTGCTGAATGTCCACCAGCTTAAATGAACTGCTGAGTTGTCCTTCTCTCCTACTCAAATCAGCTGATGTCATGATATTCAGAACCAGTGAAAATCTACTAACTAATGTTACTTCAAACGTCTCCATAACGTTTGCTTTTGTCTAACTGGGAACGCAAACCATTATCCACACAGTTGTCCACCCGGAAATTTTAGAGCATGTCATGCTTCCATCTGCTGACAAGCTTTATGGAGATGCCTGTAGCTGCCCACAGTGCCAACACTACTACTGACCATCTTATTACTATAATATATATGTAAGTCATATGATCAACATTAAAAAGACTTGAAATGTATCAGTATTAGTGTATTATTAGTATTAGTATTTTGACTATTTTTAGTATTTTATAACAAGGTGACTATAAGAAATAAAGGTTCAGCACAGGTATAAACAATGTAAATGTTCAACAAAATAATTACTGTCCAACTTTGTATCTTAGAGATTCACTACAGTCACTTTTTAACCTCTTAAGCTCTGATGTACTCTTTATAATTCTCAATCTGAATCTGCATGTCCAAATCTCTGATTTTATCCAGGAACTACATCAAATTACCCATCAAATGATAAAAAAATGTGTTTATGTAATATAACAAAAGCTTACAATTTACTAAAAATGTAGGTGGTTTTAGGCATTTTGTCCCAGAAATTATTTGTTTCAGGCTGCAAAGCACTGAAGGAACATCTTAAAACAGTCACAAGAGGACACCCTTCAGCACAACAGAAACTGAGTGCTCAGTTCTATTTGTTTGGGATGCAAACATCAGTAAAGGACTGAAATATAAAAAAGCTTTTAAATCATGTGGTTGCATTTTTATTAGAATAAAAACAAACAAACACAACTAAGCTGTTATTTAGTATTGATTAACTAATGCAGGTGTTTGATGATATAAATAACACTGGACGTGGCTTTGAAAGGGTAAAACCGACATGTACTGTATTAATGTTTTTTGTGTTTATATTTATTATAATATTTGTGGTTTTATCAGTAAATAAACACTCAAATAAATAAATTTTAAGGACCCATGTCTAGTAAAAACTAAATTTTCATTTTCATGACCATTGTAAATAAATTAGTTTGATTCAGTATTTAAATTTCTAAATATATCATTAGCTCTTTAGTCCAAAGAGTCCATAAAAGCTCCAAAAACAGCCTGTTTTGAATTCACTGTTTCTGTGATGTCATGAAAAAACCCAACACATTTAGACATACTGTATATGACTGGTAACTATAGGCGTTCAGCTCCACCCATTGATGTGGAAGTGATTCAGCCTGGACTTTCAGCCTGCATTTTGCATGAGGTGCAATACAGCTCATCCAATCATAACAGAGTGCATTTACATATATCAGTCTTAAGGCTACCATGTGTTTAATTGCATGGTAAAGAGAAGTTGGGTGTGGGCTGTGGAAAATAAATGATGTCACATATGGGCCCTTTATATAAGCTCAGGGTGTGAAAACATTAGCACAGCATTGTATGTATGGAGTAAATTCAGTCTTTTTAAAACCTCCCTATTGATGTCAGCCTGTGTTTATAATGGTGCCTAATGGTCTTTTTAATGGTTAGTGTTTATTACGTAACTAAGTGCTCTGAGTGGAGAATATGATACTGCTGAGGAGTGAGATGGATTTGATTGGATTATGGGATGCTGATCTCAGGTGTGTATGAGATGCTCACTAATCCCAGGTGTGTGTGTGTGTTGCCATGGTGACTGCAGGTTGCTCTCCAGGATGGCTGGCATGAAGGAGCAGCAATTCATCGAGGAAAAACCTCTACTTCCAGAAACCAGAGGACAAGAAACTGAGATGGTGAGTGTGTGTGTGTATGTGTGGTGTGTGTTTGTGTGTATGTGTGTGTGTGTGTGTGTGTGTGTGTGTGTGTTTTTGTGTGTGGTGTGGTATTTAATCTGTTTGTGGGGACCAATTGCTAACATGACTATAGGAAAAGAGGCAAAACCTGTAGAAGTGAGGATATTTTGCTGGTCCTCACAAGAACACCTGCTATTTATTGTCTACACTCAGCTTTTACTGAAAAACTAAAAGAGCAGAACAACTGATTTTGGTTGATTTGGTGGAGATTTACATTTAGGTTTAAGACAGTCTTTAAATAACTGAGGTTAAGGTTAGGTTTAGGTTTAAAACTCTTGGTTACTGAGGTTAATTTTTAGGTTTAGGTGTAGGACTGTTTTTAGTTACTGAGGTTAAGATTTAGGTTTAGATGGATGACTGCCTTTTGGTCACTGAGGTTAAGGTTTAGGTTTAATTTTAGGTGTAAGACTGTCTTTAGTTACTGAGATTAAGGTTAGGTTTAGGTATAAGACTCTTTTGGTTACTGAAGTTAAGGTTTAGGTTTAGATGTAAGACTGTCATTAATTCCTGAGGTTAAGGTTAGGATTAGATTTAGATATTAAACTGTTATTGATGACTGAGGTTAAAATTCAGGTCTATGTGTAAGATTTACTGACGCTAACATTTAGGTTTAGGTATAAGACTGCCACTGATTACTGAGATTAAGGTTTGTTTTTAGATATTAGAGAAGTCAATGAAACATCCCCACAAATATATTAATTTCCCACATATGTGTGTATGCCTGTTTCATCTAAATATAGCAGGAATGTCTGTGTCATTGTTTTCTTTAAGCGAGTTATAAAGACTGTTTCTGGATGATGGTTTATCTCTGTGAAAAAGCCCCACATTTCAGTTTAGTCGCAAAACCAGCGAAACATTAACAGGATCTGAGAGGCATGAAAAACGAGGGGCAAGATAAAGACCTTCTGAAATGAACACTGTTGAAAATAACACTTTTTTACAAAATCTGGGACTTCACGCTCGTGTATGATGCACAGCTCAGCGGCCTCAGAAGGAGGTTTTTGTTATGGATGGGAACAGTCTGCTGCTTCGAGTGTGAAGAATCCCAGCATCACCACTCAGTGAATGACGTAAAAGTGACCAGCACATAAACAACACTCAACTCTTAAAGATAATTCACATGATTGGGCAGCAGAGCTGCTCAAACGAACAATAATCACCATATTCATGTGAATGTTATCACATAATCCAGCTGAATTTATAGGCTTATTGAATTTTGTATGCTTATAATGGACACTCTCTGACCGCTTCAGCTCCACCTTGCTGGTATACAGTTAGAGACTGTAGCTCATCTGCTGATGTACAATTTCTGTTAGCCATCCTCCAGCCTTTCATTACTGGTCAGTTTCTGCTCATCTGTGGTCAGCAGTCATAGCACCTTCACAACATAATATGCAGCTCTTCTGAAGCCAAGCTGGTCTTGGTGTGGTCAGTACTTGGATGGGAGATGTGTATCTGTTGGTCAACAGGAGGCAATGTTCCTGATCTCAATGCCTCAGTGCAGTGAGGGGGTCTTGTATAAATATCTTAGATGAGACTGAAGGGTCCTTACGCTCCCTGGTCATGTCCTCTAAAAGAGTAGATGCTGATGTTCTGGCTAAATATAGTTTCTCCTCAACTCTGTCTAAATGTGTGCTGAGAGTTCTGGTGCAGACCGGCTGCAGGTGGATGTTGAGCATTGGTGCTGGTTGAGGTGACTCTGTTCCAAATGATAAATAGCTTTGAGTGTCTAGAAAAGTGCTGTAGAAATTAGTGCCATGTGTTGGTAAGAATCTTCAATGCAGATACAGATGTACTTTATTGATCCCTTTAGAGAAATTAGGTCCCAGCCCACTGCTGGCAGGGCAGCCGTTAACAGCGCCAACCTTACATGAAGTAAAACAGCATAAATGAGGGAGGAAGGATAAGAGAAAAAAACATGTAAACATACATGTAAACATGAAAAAAATATATAATATAATAGACAGTGTGTATAGCCTTGGATGGCGTTTGAAATCAGGAAAAAGGGGAGGTCAAAAGTGGGGAGTATACAATATTTATCATGATACAGGAAATGTGATATATTGTGATATTGTAAGTAAGGTGATATATTTTGACCACCTGTGATTTCTGTATCTAATTTTAGGGAAATTTTTGCATGTAAACTTCATTAAAAATTGTTTTTAAGAATTGATATCACAGTGCATAATATAATGTTGTGAAACTCAACTGTATCCATTTTCTGTCATAAACATCACATTTCAGTTTTGTAAGTTTTGTCTGTAGAAATTTGCGAGTGTCTGTAGCGATGGAACAAGAAGTACATCAGTGTCACCCAAACAATTCCTGGACATCAGCAGAGACTGGCCAGTGGTGAATGGTGTAGAGGCTGGTAAACAGATGAGCTACATGATTACAGAAACAACAGCTAAAATCAGACTATTCCCTGCTGTAGTGCAGCTCCATAAGTGTAGGGGGCGCTATTT
This sequence comes from Crenuchus spilurus, assembly GCA_036984385.1. Taxonomy (NCBI): domain Eukaryota; kingdom Metazoa; phylum Chordata; class Actinopteri; order Characiformes; family Crenuchidae; genus Crenuchus; species Crenuchus spilurus. The sequence continues at coordinate 19,531 of BRDA01001910.1, forward strand.
GGCCTCATGTTTTTTATAACACTCTTTATGTGTACCGAGGCAGTCGAAAGGAGCGTGTGTGAATGCACCCCGCGCTCAGCCCTGTCCCCCCTCAACACGCCCCACCCACAGGTGGCACAACATCGCCCGCCATTGGCTCGGTGTGACACGCCATCGGCGTCGGACCAGCGGGGGCATCCCGGTAACTAATGCACAGACCACGCCCATCCCATTCCCCTGTAGAGCTACATTCACAGTCATGAAACTGCTTTAAAGGGTCCATATCACAAATGTGGTATATGTTTACATTTACAGCATTTGGCAGATGTTCTTATCGAGAACGACATACAAAAGTGCTTTGTTTCCATAGAATCATCTCAGCTAGTACAAACAGGTTAGAGACCAAACCATTCTTCAGTTCAGACACTGTTAGAACAACCATTACTAATACCTTGAAAGAAGGAAAGATACACTATTATACACAATATAATTACAATAAGTGTTAAACTACTATTAACATTTTAAAATTTACCATCCACCTCCAATTCATTCAGTCCATATATTTCAGCCTCTTTAGTTTTAATGTTGATCAGTATGACTTCTAGCTCATGAGTTAGCTGCACAGTAATAAGATGGTCAGTATTAGTGTTGGCACTGTGGGCAGCTGCTGGGCATCTCCATAAAGTTTGTCAGCAGATGGAAGCATGAAGTGCTCTAAAACCTCCTGGTAGATGTCGACTTTGGACTAAACACAGTGGAGCAACAGCAGCAGATGACATGACACCTCAAACCATCACAGACTGCAGAAACTGCACACTGGACTTCAGACAGCTTGGATTGTGTGTCTCTCCACTCTTCCTCCAGACTCTAGGAGCTTGATTTACAAATGAAATCTGAAAAGAGGACTTTGGAGCACTGAGTAACAGTCCAGTTCTGGTTCTGCTTAGTCCAGGTAAGACACTTCTGAGCCACAGCTCTGAGAAATACACAGTATTTATACTGTTTATAGTCATTTACTCACAAATATTCAAATAATCTGAGAGTCTGGATTTGTAAGTCATACTGACCAACATCAAAACAAAAAACGTCTTGAAATATGTGACTTTATATGTAATTAATATAAACCGTGTTTACCTTTTTAATTAAATAATGAAGGAAAATAGACTTTTTTTGTGCATGTTTCTAATAGTTTATATTTTGAGAATGTGGTAGGCATGTGACAGTTTTACTTTTTTAAGAGTAAATCTACGTGTCCTAAAACTTAAACAACATACAATAAATATAAAAAACCCTTTAAATTAGTAATAAAACATGCTTAAATTTTTCTGCTGGACAGTTTTGATTGTTTGTCCCAGAAATATAGTTCTATCTATCTATCTATCTATCTATCTATCTATCTATCTATCTATCTATCTATCTATCTATCTATCTATCTATCTACACACACACACACACATTAAATCAGTCTTATAATCATTGTGAAAAAGTAGATATTTTTGTTTAGAATTCAATTCAAAAGGATAAACTGTCATATATTTTATATTCATTTCCTTCAAATTAGCAAAACAAATCTTGATATTTAATCATTTGTAATATCATGTAATATAACACATGCTTACAACTGACTACTGTACAACAACAATCTAATAATTAAAAAAAATATATTAATTGACGCTGCACAGCCGTGAAGGGACATTTGTGTAGGTTCTTCTCACAGAACCGAGTCCACTTACAATCTTAAAGGCACAGTAAAAAAACAGTCTGTTTAGTTCTCAGAAATAAACAAGATGTGCTTTAGAACATACTGTATAGTGCCACATCAAAAATATAATATTGTGCAAAAGTTCATTTGTGTTGATCATTTATTTAAAAAAGTTAAACTTTCATGTTTTATATTCATTATTCATAAACTGACATTTTTCAAACTTTATTGTTTAAATGTTGATCCAAAATCTAGAATCTAGAATTGTTAGAATATCTGGATTTGGAGTAAATTACTATTCAAACATATCAGCATTAATAAATATACAATATTTCCCTTTTTGAATTATGAACACAAATAAACGTTTTCACCATGTTCTCATTTTTGGAGAAGCACCAGTAAACATACATAAATATCTTAATAAGAGGAAATTATATGCAAAGGAATGTAGGATATGGGCCCTTTAAAGTGACAATTGCAGAAAATGTCATATTCTGAAAATTGAAATCATTATAATTAACTCAATCTAAGTGATTCATCAGCCAAGATGTTTAGTCATTTACTTTGTTAGTTGCACAGTGCGAACACATAGCTTATCATTACGTAGCTACATTAGCCTAGTAGCTTTATGCAACAAGCATATCTGGACTGATGACATTGGGTCAACCTCCAGTTCTGAAGGGTCCAACTGCAGAAATCTTTACAGTAACTCAATAAAATTATTTGATTCAACTAAACTCAACTGAGTTTGCTAAAGCTAAAATAGTTAAAGAGAAGGACAGCTGGACTGGACTGATCCTGTGTTTTTAACATGCTGAGCTAGACATCAGAGGGTTTCTGAATGTTTCTCATCAGTTACACCTCTGAGATTAGAGAACACCCTCCTCACCCACTAAAATAGACCATTCCAGTTGTCTTGATCTTCGACTCATATACACTCTAATGAAAACTTTCATGTCAGTGCTAAACTCTACAGTGCTGGAGTTTGACAGTCCTGCTCTAAAGGAGATGATAAATCAACCCAACCAGGAACATCTACAAGATTACACCTGCAAGTCAAGACAGCTCACCTGGTTCTGATATAAATCTCATTCTGATTACAGAGCTTACTGTCACAATACATCAATGTACTCTTCAAACACATAAATTCTGGGACCTCTCGAGTACTGGAACCTGAACCTTTCATACATCTCCCACATACACCTCCTCAGACCTAATCCTTCATACTTAATGCCACATTATTGTTTAAATGCAGTGTTTGGGTTTTTAAAAAAGCAAGCAGCCATAACACATGAATAAAACATACAGTCTTGTGCAAAAACATTGGGCATCCCTGGTTAAATTATAATTTAAAATACACTATCAAAAGTTTGTGGACAGCCCTTTTAATAAATGTATTCAGCTACTGTAAGTTGACACAGATTTAGAAACGCACACACAGCTTGTCTAGTCCCTGTAGAGAAGTATTGCCAATAGAATAGGACAAAATATGAACCTGTTGCCACCATGTCTAATGTCAGGTGTGGCCTAAAGGGGTATAAAGCCCCCCAGCATTGAGCTGTGGTGCAGTGCAGCTGTCTTCTCTGCTCCATCCAATACTTTTGGGATGAGTTGGAGATGAACTTGTTATTGAATGCAATCAAATGCTCAGAAGAAAAAATGAATGAGTAGGTGTCCCATTAGTTTGATCCATTTACTGTATGTGAACACATCTGCAGAGAACAAACCTAAATGTAAAACTGTTGTATGAAAAACATGTATTTCCATTTATTCAACTTATTGGATTCCTACATCTGTTAAACACAGCAGATGCCCTTAATATATATATATATATATATATATTATAATGGCCACTGAGGTGTCATGTTATACAAAATGAATGAACCACTAATTAGGTATAACGGGAGACATGGAAGGTCATTATCCTCCTTATACTATGGGTAACACATTTAAGAAATGTGTATTTATGTGTACTGTAGATGTCCCATTATACAGAATTAATGTGACACCTTCCAGCCAATCAAAACAGTTTATGGTCTCTGGGGTATAAATTGTCCAAACAATTCATGACCCATAGCAATGCTCTCAAAGAATATTTCCTTACATTAACTTACACCAAAAATTAAGAATGTTTTGTCTTTTTGTGTAAAGTCAACATTTCAGAGATACATGGTTTTCATGATTTTACTAAACTTATTGCAAATAAATGCCTTAACTTTGGCACAGGCCAATTTTCTCCAAAATGTAAAACTTATCAAATTCACAGTATCTGCAAAAGTTTTTCTCTGTAGATGATGATGATTTTGTTTCTACTTAGAAAATCAATAAAACATGTTATTTAACCAGCGGTGCAAATCACCTTTGCATAAGACTGTATCAGTGTTGTTTCTCCACACTTTGTTTTGTTTCTTCGGTGGATTTTAATATTATCATGTAAGGCAAAAGCAAATAAGAACACAGATCAGCCAGTGTTGGAAATTATACACACTGTGAAAATAAGTCAGTACAACTTAAACTTGTTTTTTAGTTAATTCAACTTGAGTTCACCCAAATCAAACTTTCATTTCTCCTTACTTTTAGTTCTGCATTCTGCATAGAATAAACCATTTAAAAAGGGTAAACTGTCATATATTTTATATTCTTTACATAAAGAGCGAAGCTTTATAAAAAGCTTGTCAGCAGATGGAAGCATGAAGTGCTCTAAAATCTCCTGGTAGATGTTGACTTTGGACTAAACACAGTGGAGCAACAGCAGCAGATGACAGGACACCTCAAACCATCACAGACTGCAGAAACTGCACACTGGACTTCAGACAGCTTGGATTGTGTGTCTCTCCACTCTTCCTCCAGACTCTAGGAGCTTGATTTACAAATGAAATCTGAAAAGAGGACTTTGGAGCACTGAGTAAGAGTCCAGTTCTGGTTCTGCTTAGTCCAGGTGAGACACTTCTGATGTTGTCTCTGGTTCAGGATTGTTGATATTAGCAATGTGACAGTTGTAGCTCTGAGAGATACACAGTGTTTATACTGTTTATAGTCATTTACTCACAAATATTGTAATTATCTGAGAGTCTGGATTTCATGAACTCATATATGTAATATATGATAGTTTACCTTGTTGAATTATCTTATGAACAAAAATAAACCTCTAATTTTTGATGTATGACTGTCCCTCCCCATTCAAAAACATAGAAGCTTGCCCTTGTATGGTCGGGGACTTAGCAAAGTTGGCCATCAAGTGGCCAGAGTTGCCTATAAAGACTTTCACAAAGCTAAAAAGTTTGAGTTGGGTGAAATCTGATGTTCTAAAATTGGGTCAACCACACTAACAAATGTGTAATCAAATGTCTGATCTGCTGTGCTAAGGCTAATGATTTGGCACATACTAAATGCACCATCAGTTCTGGCTTAAAGCCGTGCCCAATGAACTGCACAGTTAGCTAGCACTAGCACACTAGCACTGGCTTTAGTTTGGTGATAATGTTTCATGTAATACAACTCCCTCTGTCATAAATCTCCAGTACTGCACCATATGTAATTACATAAACCTGCTGGTCTCTTTATTGTTTTTGTCCCTTCCAAGCCAGATTGGCTCCCAAAACACAGAATCTCCAAAAAAGGTCTTAAAATACAGTTCTTCTTCTCATGATCTTTATGGTGTTATGGTGCTTTTGGGAAACCAGGTGCTGGTCTATATAACCACTAACATCTCTCTTTTTTACAGACATCCAGAAAAGACATGAGTTATTTATATATTTCTGTACTATTATCTCAAGATCATGATTTAATTCCCTTGGTATCTTGAATTCACAAGATGATTAAGCCATTATCTTGAGAAAACAGTATTGGAAAAATATAAATCCCACCAAACAATAAGTTATTAAACAGCTGTTGGTCCACCAGTGGAAATAACATTGGTCGGCTTTACTCACATGCAATAAAGTGGTCAACTGTAGTCTTGCCACTCTTTTTAATAAGTGACTCACAACTGGTACAATTATGGCAGGGAGATTATGATGGCAAGCCGCTGCCTGAACCTTTTACCCTCATTGGTGTGCCTCACCTGGTCACCCAGTCGCACACCTACAGGAGGTCAGCCGACCAATTTCAACTTGTGGACCCCGCTTACTACAACATACTGGGGAACAGCTGGGGAATGGTTGTCTGATGGTATTACTGTGGTAACACCATTATGGGATTACAGGAATACAAGTAGTCTTACTGTGGTACTGTCAAAAATGCTGTGGCAGGAGGAGATGGGTGCAGCTGGGTTCCAAAAGCAACAAGGCTTTATTTAAAATAACTTGATACCCATGGCTTAAAACACAAACACAGTGGCTGTGACTATGAAACAAAAACAATGAGAAAAAGACATGATATGGGTGACAAACAATGACTCACAATGACTGACACAAGGGAGCTAAATAGCAATGTAAATCTGAGATGATTAAACAGCAGGGGTGTGAACTAAACAAGATATGACAAGGCTGGGGGTTCAGACATAACCCCCTTTTTGACGTAAACAAAAAGCAGGTGGCCAGACACGGGGACAGCTGTGGCGGGAGGTCTCACAAGTACATTACTATTAGTAGTATTATTAGGGTAAAACTTTGTATTACCATTGTAATAATAAATCATAATAGTGCCCAAAACTGTTATATACCGTGATGATATTACCATGGTACTTTTTTTTAATGGGTATTATTGGACTTCAACTTATGACCATTTGTGGTCCAACAAAAGCTTATTTGGTGAGGTATGTCTTTTCTGGACTTCTGTGACCTTTAGGTGAAAAACATCCATTTATACAATGTCCCCCTTTACTCCAAATGTACACACCAGTGAAAACATGCTTGGTGTCTGTTTTTGTAGGCTAGTTGTGCAGTGGAGCTATGAGGCTAATGTAGAGACAATGTTAGCATATTCACTAATTAGCACTGTGCAAACTACAATAAGTCTATTTTTACAGGTGCAGTAAAAATATGCTATACAATGTCAGGACTACATCAAGTGTAGTTGAGATTACTGAACACCTAAACACAGCATGGTTTGCTGTTTTAGACATACTAGCACAACGCTAATTTTTGGATTATATGCCTCAGTTATTGGTTAGCTACATTAGCCCCAGTGCAAAACTGAAAAGTAACACTCAGACACCACGTTGGTTAACTGGCTGCATTTGGGGTCACATGGCATTTGTGTAAATGTTATTTTTTGCCGAACTACTCATTTGACCACAGCTTTAGTGAATTAACTGGTATCCACATTGGTTAGCAGGTTAAGTGTGGCCTATTTGAGTGATTGCTTATTTACAGGGTTGCCAGGTCTTGAACAATTCTCCAGTCAAATGTCTGTTTTTAAAGGACTAGTATATTACTATTAAATTTAATCTTACCTTGTCATTAGTTTTCTATTTTATACTTTAGAAGCATTCCATAAGTATACATGTATATATGTGTTGTTGTAATATTATTATTATTATTATGCAATGCGCAATATACTGTTATTCAATTTATATTCATCTTCTTCTTCTTCTTCTTCTTCTTCTTCTTCTTCTTCTTCTACCGGATTTTTGACGCGCTTCTTGTCCTGCAGTTTTCGAGATATCGACACCGTTCCAAGTCCAGATTGTTAGGTCTGATTGTGTGATCCGGGCTTGTATACAGAATTTTGATTGGATGTGCGGTTTTCCTAAAAACTTCCTTAATCTGGTAATTGTTTCCCATTAAGAATGAATGGGTAGCAAAAATGCATCCTCATCTACTGTACTTCTGCTTGACCGATTCGCACCGTTTCAGAAACACTATATCAGGGCAGGCCCCCAACTACAAATTCACTATTGTTTTGACCCGCACTCGTTTATTTGTCGTTTTATTGCCATCCCTTTTTCGTTCCATTGACCTCCATTCATTTTTGGCCATACCAAATTCCAGGCTTCCTTTTGCGCGACAACCACCAAAATTGATATACTACATCAGGGCAGGTAACAGAGCTCTACTGAAGAGCCATACTGACCGCACTCCTCTTTTTGTCATCTTTTCATCACTCGTTTCTCACATTGACTTCCATTCATTTTCACATACACTCAAGCCAGAAAGCTTCTGTGTCCCAACAGCCACCAAAATTTATGTACTGCATCAGGGCAGGTAACAGAGCTCTAGTGCATAGCCATAGCAACTGCCTTGGGGCCATAGCAACTGCCTTGGGGGCCATAGCAACTGCCTTGGGGGGCCATAGCAACTGCCTTGGGTGCAATAGGAACTGCCTTGGGTGCCATAGCAACCACCTTGGGACCATAGCAACCGCCTTAGGTCCCATAGCAACCGTCTTAGGTCCCATAGCAACCGCCTTGGGTGCAATAGCAACCGCCTTGGGGGCCATAGCAACTGCCGTGGGAACCATAGCAACCTCTTTGGGTGTCATAGCAACCGCCTTGGGTGCCATAGCAACCGCCTTGGGAACAATAGCAACTGCCTTGGGGGACATAACAACCACCTTGGGGGCCATAGCAACCACCACAGATACCACAGCATCACCTTACAAACCAACTGGAATACCTTACCTTGTGGGCCATGTTAGCAATGCACAACATCCCGCATTTCCTTCAGGAAATGCACTTTTCTAGTTATTATTATTATTATTATTATTATTATTATTATTATTATTATTATTATAAAGACAATGGGAATTTTGAAATTAAAACATTGTATCTACTTCTCTTTCCTCTCTGCTCTAATATATAGTTTCACAGCCCATTCCACAAAACTGTCTAATATTAGAAAGTCAACACTATTGATTCCTTTTCTAGTCTGTTTTTGGTGGCCATAGTCAATTTTTAATGTAGCACAAAATAAGTGGGATAAATGCAAACCTGGCAACTCTGTTTTCTTTTTTTTTTCTTTTTTTGTGCAATCCATTATTTAATCATTAAAACATGCTGGATGATAATTATACACCTTTTTTGTTATTAAATAATGCTAACAGTCAATCCAGTTAATTTCAGTAGTGGCCTGTTAGCATTGACTCATTTGTGCATAAATTTCCAGGTCTTGTGTTGCAAAATGTGTTTTGTGTTGTCTTTGTATGCTCACTTACACCAACTAACCTGTAAACACTCTTCTCTTAGAGGTGCAAGAGATGCTCACCTGTCTGTTGAAATGTTCAGGGACCAGTTAGCATGAAGATGTTTGTACACATTGCTTATGGTTCTCATTCTACAGCTCTGGGAAACATGAAGAATGACTGTAAATGATGAATGTCTCTGATTTTACAGTTTATAGGTTTGTGTTTGAGTTAAACAAATGCCTTTATTAAAAATATTCTCGTTTAGAGCATTTATTTACAGTATACAAAGAATCAGAAACTTCATATCCTAATTTCCCATTCCATCTTAAATGCTGCAGCAGTTATACACCATTTAATGTGGAATTGGAAATTACAATTTGCTTCGTGTTTACTAATATTCAACTCAATACTAATGTTTTATCTTAGGAAGAGTTCAGAAATCAATATTTGGTGGAATAATACTGATTAGTTCACATTTTCCACCAGATTGTCACTGTTGGGTGGCTTTATGGTAAAACTTTCAAATAACAGCTTTGTTTGATGGCTTGTTGAACATCCATCTACTTCTTGACCAGATTTTAGTTCTAGTAAAGTTAACGTCTGGACATTGTACTGGACATTTGGAGTGGAATTTTTACTAGTGCATCTCAAAGCATTACAATATTGTGAAAATTTTTTGTGTTCATAATTTATTTAAAAAAGTTAAATTGTAATACAAACAGGATTCCAAAAAAGTTGGGACACTAAACAAATTGTGAATACAAACTGAATGCAATGATGTGGAGGTGCCAACATCTAATATTTTATTCAGAATAG
>BRDA01001915.1:0-28776 GCA_036984385.1 Crenuchus spilurus
GATTTGTTGACACTGTGAAATTTTGAATCAACATATTTCTCCTTTAAAATGTTACATTTACTCAGATTAAACTTTTGATCTGTCATGTATGTTTTGTTACGAATAAAATATTGACATTTGCCATCTCCACATCATTGCCTTCAGCGTATATGTTTTATATAAGCAAGTTGATCAGTTGAATAAGATGTACTATATTTATCCATCCATCCATCCATCCATCCATCCATCCATAGTGTAGTTTGTTATAGGTTTATAGGTATAAAGAGATGAAGGTATTCTAGATGAATCTATAAGTAGTGTATAATCTATTTGAGTGAGAGTAGATACTCTTCACTCTGACTCCCTCTCTCTCCCTCTCTCTGTGCTAGACATGCCTGGAGCTGGAGCGCTACTTGCAGAGAGAGCCATATGTGTCCCCAGCTGATCTGAGGTCAGTGTGTGGGTCAGAGGATCTGTGGACGCAGCTGATGCGGTGCTGCGGTGAAACCGAGTCCACTGTGGCCCAGCCAAGGGCCTCCATCCCTGGTCAAGGGGACAGCCAAGTCACCCGGACGACTCTGGAGCTTCACGGCTGTGGGTCAGATACGGGAAGCGAGGGATCCGACAGCGGGGAAGAACTCTCGCCCTCTGTGGACCTCCACTCTCATCCCCTGAGCCACATCAGGACTGATCTCGACGTCCTGAAAACACACGTGCACTCCCCACCCCCCTCGCTCGAAATGGTAATGGAGATGGCTCCGGAGACTGTGCTGTCTCTTTCTGAACACATGCCTGAGGGGGTGACGGAGGAAGAGGAGGAGAGGGCAGGAGCAGGAGAGGTTAAAAGCGAAGGGTCAGCAGAGGGCAGGAGGAGAGTTCATCACTGTCATTTTAACGGCTGCCGGAAAGTGTACACCAAGAGTTCACATTTAAAGGCACACCAGCGCACACACACAGGTGAGTATGTGTGTATAATAATAATGAATTGAGTGCAGTTAAAGTCACAGAATTGAATAAACAGACCAAATATGGTACATAATATTATCATTTTACTATTAAAACTTTTGGCTTATGGGTATTAATAAGCCAATAGATTCCAGCATAGAGCTGGGCGATATGGCCAAAAATTTTATCACAATACATTTTTCTATATTGATCAATCTTGATAATTATCACGATATAAAATTTTCTAAGACTGTCATAGTTTTAAACAACATCTTTCTAAAAACATCAGACTAAATATATGAAATGTTACTATTTAAAATATTAAAATGTTTATTGTCAGAACTTAATATTGTAGTGTCCGGCTGGACGAATTGAAAGGATGGACGAGAAAGACGTTTACAGTCGTCGCTTTATTGTTGAAACTTACAATGATTGCTGTCGGCCGCAGCCACTCCAAAACAACAACAGGCTAGAGAGCCAAGCTAACAGGCTAATGCTAGCACTTTGGCTGACACACACACACACTCTCCTCCTCCTTCTCACACAAACAGACGAGCACACAGCGATCTCACGCTCTCTCGCCCAGCCAATCACAGCTTGTCTTAAACACAACAGTGCATTTTGGCGGTGCTGGTGAGGAGGATCTAACAAGCAGCAGTATAAGACTTCAGAACTCACTGTCAAGCTGCTTAGATGTGAAATGGAAACGAACGTTAATGCTTATCGAATTCTATTGTCCCGGCTTATCATCGTCATTGAGGGAAAAATTATTGTGAAAAAAATTTATATTGTTTTATCGCCCAGCACTATTCCAGCATAAACAATTTTTACCTCCACTGGGGGTGTCCCTTCATAGAAAAATTCCCATTTTCTATACAGTTGAAGAGAAAATGGTACTTTCATTATTAGCAATTATCCTCATGTTTTTTACAGGAAAATGTTGTGATAACTATTTTTAGATATTGACCAGGACTCCATAATTTCAATGCTTTGTTTGCAAAAAGAAAAAAAATCAGCACTGAAACTCTAATATCAAACAGAAAATCCGCTGCAGGACACTCACTTATTGCTCCACTGAGCTGCTGCATTCTTGCCCTCAGGCACTGTGCATGCATGGAGATAGGTAGAAATGACTGGCATGCAGAGGCCTCCTCACACAGAGTGACCTCATTCTCCATTGTTTTTGTTTAGATGGGGAGGACGGAGTGGAGGGGGGGTTGATGAGGACAGATAGAATTTCATTGCAGAAGCATGCAGACTCTGGGAACCATGGGGGTGATACACACAGCTTGTGGTGTTCTCAGCTTGAGTCTTGAGAAAGAGGAAGATCGTGGGCTACTTGAGGGTGTTTGTGTATGTGTGTATACAGTTTCTGGACAGAAATGTCCTGACTTTGTATCAAAACCAAGAAAGACAGAAGCACATAAAGCTTGTTTAAACACTGAGATTAAAGGTAAGGTCAGGTTTAGAATTGGAGACCTATGACATATAGGTACAGTATGGGACAGACATATGAGGTGGTCTGGATTCAGGTGTACATGTATCATGATCACATCTAATACTAATTTAGAAATGATTGTAGATCAAATCACTTTGATATCAAATCTAATATACAGGGTGTACTTTTTGCTTCTTTATGCAAACGACCATGAGTAACTTTTTAATTCTAATGAAAATCTGGTGATGAAATGTGGATTATATACCTCAGTCTGTGTGAAAAAGACTGACATGCACGATTATAGTGCAGGTAGATGGGTGTTAGTTTCTGTTGACTAATATCTGCGGCTGTAGGAGTGGAGGCCGGCGCCTGTCCAGCTGTCTCTGTCAGTTGCCTACTGCTGCAGTGAGAGTCTTCAATTATCCTCGTGGACACAGCACAGGACGTTGGTTATTTCACTCTGAGAACTGTGCAGAGATCTGTGTGTATTATATCAGTGCACAGGACAGGAGGACGTATTCATGGTGTGAATGTACTGGATAAGCAATATTCAGAATACACAAAGCAGGTCTCCATACAGACCACATCACCTTCTGATCAAGAGACAAGAACTGTCATGCTGTTTGCCATCAACAGCCGGGGCCCAAGAGAGCAAAAATTGGCAGTGCTCTATCTGGGAGGGTAGCTGGCGCTCTCTCTCTCTTTCCCTATCACTCTCACATTGCAATGCCTGCTGGCTCAGGTGTCTACTGATTGGTCCATTCAGAGCTGGGATTCCTGCGCTTTCCTCCGAGCGCGTTGGCTCCCCAGTGACTGAGTATCAGCGGTAGTTAGAAAAGAGGCGGTGGCTGTATCACATGCATCAGAGGAGGCTTGTGCTTGTCTTCACCTTCTGAGAGTCAGGGACAGTGCATAGTGATGGGGAGAGCCCCCTAGTGGATGGGATGGGTTAATTGGCAACTACCAAAAAAAAGAGACAAGAACTACATGTTGGGACTTTTTCAACTCAGCCTTTTTCACACAGGCCGAGGTACATTTATCCTAAATTTCATCACCAGATCTTCATTAGTATTAAAGTTATTCACAATTATTTGGGTAAAGAAGTAAACCGCACCCTGTATAGTGAGTGAAAATGTAATTCCAAGACATTACGTTTAGAAAAACGTATTGTGATGTCATTTATCAGAGAAGCAATAAAATACTGTCTTATTGCCAAGACCCACAATGAACGTACGCTACCCCTCAAAGGTTTGGGGTCGCATGACATTTCCAATGACAACACACATTTATTTCAGAAGAAAAGTCTATTTTGAGACTTTGTGCAAATCCACAAATGCTGCAGATGCTCAGTGTTCTATGGGAGACGGTTGAGGTAGGACAGTGTCACCATCACTGCAGTGTCTTTAAGAGGTTGTTGACAGTGAACTTATAGGCTTTAGTACAGCTGTTTTCTCTCTGCTAATTGTTTTCCACATATTTTGTAAAAGACGTTGTGTAATGTAGGAATATTGTGGAATGTAGAACAGGACATATGTTATCCATAAACGACCACAATAAACACTGTTAATCACTAGAACAGGAGGTATTAGCCCATAAACAAACCCAATAAGCATCATTAATCACTAGGAGATATGTGCAAGAATATTTCAGCTAGTGTATGTCAATGAACAAGAAAAAAGTTATGTTGTTCAGCATTAGTGAAATAAGTACTACAGCTCAGAGCGTATCCATCATATTCCTACAGCCCTATTTTAATTGCAGTTGAAAAAGCCGTATTGAATAAGGACACTGTGTGTGTGTGTGTGTAAGGGGTTACAAGCTGTACAGGTGCTGAGTATTTTGTGTGTGTGTGTGTTTAACAGGTGAGAAGCCATACAGGTGTTCTTGGGATGGCTGCGAATGGCGATTTGCACGGAGTGATGAGCTCACTCGTCACTTCAGGAAACACACTGGAGCAAAGCCCTTCAAATGCAGCCACTGTGACAGGTATGTGTGTGTGTGTGTGTGTGTGTGTGTGTTTTATTTATTAGATTCATCTAATGATGAATGTATGTGTATGTGTTTGTCTGCTCACCTTCATGCTCTTGTTTCATTTCTTTGTGCAGATGCTTCTCTCGTTCTGACCATCTGGCTCTGCACATGAAGAGACACACCTGAAAGAGTGGAGAGAGGGATGAGAGAGAAGGAAAACTCTATGAAAGAGCGACAGAGAATATGTGGCTTTTTTGTTGTGTGTGTGTGTGTGTGTGTGTGTGTGTGTGTGTGTATATCTGGCTCACACTCGCTGTATACAGCAGAGCAGAGATCCAAAATACCGCCTCCTGTGGTCAGAGATCGGAATTACATTCCAGAAAGAAGAGAGTGTGAGTGTGTTAAGCGCCTTTCATCACTTACTTTACTGCTAATGTTCAGACTTTGCGTTACTCAAACATGCACCACTTTAATGGTATTTGACTGGGATGTGTATGCTATACATGCCAGGAAAGTCTGGGAAATGGGGATATTCTCAATGAGCAACAGCGCCTTCATTTCTGAATCATGTAAATACACTCCAGCGAGTGTAATCTCAGAAAATACAACTACGACAACAAAAGCATCAGTTTTGCTTTGCCACTCTTTTCCAGAAGCAACAACACATGCATACAGGGTAGGATTTACTGCAGATTCTTTCTAGAGTCATGTATAAAATGCACTCGCATGGCATGAAGCTTAAAAGCAAGCAAGCAAACAAAAATCGCTGCTGTAAAGTTCCACAGCACGCACAAGCTCTTCTGGTAATATCCCAGATATCATCTTAGGTCTCGTTCCGCCTCAACTTTACTGGGATTACATCTCCGGTTTGTGTAAATATTTAACATATTTAATATCACTCAGTTCCTGTGAGAAAAGTGCATGTTTGAAAGGAGCTCTGGAAATAATCAGGTATTTAGTGCAGCTAATCAATGTGCAATGTGTTTTGTAAAGGCTTCTAATATCATTTAAGGTCTGAAGTCATATTAAGTTGCAGCCGTGTATGTGTTTGTATGTGAGCGTGGGTGGCATAGTAGGAATACTATGTTATGTTATGAATGCACTTTATTGAAGCCCTGTATTATTAACTCTTCCTGCTAAAACCTTGAGCACTGTTTAAATGACTTATTATTCTGAGTACAACCGAGTTTGTCAGCACAGCTAGCGATTTCAGGATATCAAGACCATGACACAGTGACCCAACATTCGCCAACAAACCAGCACTCTGATGTTGGCATTTGGATTTCCCGGACAAATACTGTTGACGGCAAGGTAGTTCTTTGACTAATTGGCCTGCAGATGGCTAACAGCATTGTCAGCTTGAAATGGTGAGAGTGAGCATCCACAAAAGTGTTGAATGGCAGGGCCCCGAGGGACTCAGCAGGCTAAGACGCCGACACTGTGACTTCAGGATCGTGAGTTCGAATCCCAGTCATGCTGTTTGCCATCAACAAGAGAGCAAAAATTGGCAGTGCTCTCTCTGGGTGGGTAGATGGTGCTCTCACTCTCTCTATCACTCACACATTGCAATGTCCGCTGGCTCGGGTGTTTACTGATTGGTCCATTCGAAACTAGAGACCCTGCGCTTTCCTCTGAGCGCGTTGGCTCCACAGGGACGGTGTATCAAGCGGTAGTTCGAAAAGAGGCGGTGGCTGTATCACATACAACGGAGGAGGCTTGTGTATGTCTTCACTCTCCTAGAGCCAGGTACAGTGTAAAGTGATGGGGAGAGCCACTAATGGGTTGGGTTAATTGGTGACTACCACATTGGGAAAGGGAGAAAATTGGCAAAAATTTATATAAAAAATAAAAAAATAAAAAACAAAAAAAGAAAACGAATGGCAGAAAACAGTCAAGGCTAGTTTGTAATCCAAAAAAGGCTAGATTGTATATGTGGACTGTGTACTCCAATAGTGTTATTTGGCAAAAAAAAAAGTGGACATCAGTAGCGCTTTTCCACCAAAATAACTCTGGTTCTTGAACTGGTGCCATTCGGGCTTATGAGAACCTCGGTGCTTTTCAGTGAACCAGTCCGCATTTCCACTAAGTTTTAGTTGAACCGAGGATACGTCACGGTGTACGTCATCAA
The DNA here is from genome assembly GCA_036984385.1 of Crenuchus spilurus. NCBI lineage: Eukaryota > Metazoa > Chordata > Actinopteri > Characiformes > Crenuchidae > Crenuchus > Crenuchus spilurus. Next base: position 6,462 of record BRDA01001915.1, read on the forward strand.
CAAATCGGAATTATAAACAAAGATGGCGGAGCGCATCGACTACTTGCGAGCATTTGTGCTCTTGGTACAAATGTTTGTTTCACTTCACAAGTCAAATCTAGAGCCGGTACATTCCCTTGTCCACTGTGTGATAGCTCCTTTTTAGAATATCTGTCGTCCTTTTTTAGCTTCTTTAGCTTATCTATCACTCGCTCTCTTGAACGAACAAAACCTGGCCGAGCTAAATCCTCCACCAGCTCGCTGTAGAGTTTCTCCTTTCTAATACTCCCCTCAAGTTTCTCCTGAAACTCCGGAGAACACCAAACAGATAACAAAAACTGAGTTTCTTCAGTGGACCACTGTACGCTACGAGTCGCCTCAGTGCGCAGGCGCGTTTGGTTCGCACTGAAAAACCAAGTATTTTTTAGTTCCCGCTGCGAACGAACGTTCCTGGTTCGGGCCGGTATTTTTGTTGGTGGAAACGCACCGAACGGTTCAAAATTAGGTTCTTGAACCAGAACGGTGCCGGTTCCGTGTTGGTGGAAAAGCGCTACAGATGTCACCATAGTCTTGCACTGGTGACAAAATGTTGGAATAGAACATAGGCTGTAGGCTAGGCTATGGCATACACTCCACAACGTAACACTTTGTCTACAGCCTTTCAGATTTTGGTATTTTCACATCAATTTTGTTTCTTTTATGACCTTTTTTGAAGACCAGCATTACAGTTAACTGGACTATAAATTGGCCTCAAGACCAAAAATGCCACTAAAACTCTAGAACAGTGAGAATGGGAGGAGAATATTCTAGAGAATCTCAACAGTCTCCCACACTTGGCCTCAACAGCATTTGTGTGTGTTGGTGTTTGTTGGGTCAGGGTGTTCAACATTATTTGGAATATTGATATTTTTTAAATTTCTGATCGTTTGCGCTTTCCTTGTGTAAAGACAGTGCTTAGTTACATCAAAGTGTCCCCATTACATTGTATATATACATATAAAAAATCTATTTTATGACCACTATAGAGTGCTGAGAAGGACATGGCCCAATGGCAGAGTCTCTTCGCTCTAAAGTTGATACATGTTTTTGATATTTGAGCTCCTCTTCTGTCCAGTTTGATGCTTTGTAGTGAGTGCCTTCCAACTGAGACGTTGGCCTGCAGATAATTCAGGTATTAGTAACCAAATGAACCCGTTTGTCCAGTAGATAATGTCCAAAAAGGCTAATTTCTTTTGGATAGACGTGTGAACACATTTTTTAATAGAAGAGAAATCAGGGTGAAAATATCTGAGAAAATCTGGAGGTCCTTATAATTGGTGTATTTAAGGCATCCTTTACAACAGGGGTGTGAAACTCCAGTCCTGGAGGGTTGGTGTCCAGCACAGTTTGGTGATTTCTCTGCTCTGACACTAAAATGAAACCTGCTGAGCTGAATCAGGTGTGTTTGGTCAGGAAGATCACCAAACTCTGCAGGAATCCGATTTCCTAAGTGAGTGATTTGGACTTTATCTATCGGATTAAGAAGATTCGTGATCATATTAGTCATCCCAGCATGATTATTTGCTCCATTTTGCGTCACAAGAACTCAAATGACTATTTTACCACATTTGCCTCAAGATCAGGTGTCATAGTGCAGATTTGCAGCATCTGGTTTAATTTTTTTTTATCAGTTTTGTATATTTTGGTTTAAAGTTTACAGAATTTATAACCATTTTAAACCATCTCAGCAAATGTATTTGATAGTGTCTGGAAGATAAACAAGTCTAATTTGACCGTTAATCACTCCTACAGAAACTTGGCCTTCTGGAGCACTTCGGCCCGTTTATTTGCACTGTTTAGAACTAGTACAGATGGATATATGGAATTATAATAATGGTACAAATGTGTTTTTGTTTTTTAAAATGATGTCTCTTCAATAAAAGGCCATTCATGATGCTGATATCTATCTGATAACCTGAGACACATCACCTGCTGGCACACGAAGGTGGGGGGGGGGGATTCAGGTGCATTTTGGTCCTTTCAACGTTTGATCATCAGAACAGTGGCTTTCTGTCCTTAAACCACTATATCTTGTCTGGTGGTCAGAAGAGCTGAATATCCTTTATTATACAACTTGGAGGAAAGATGTCAGATGGACCGAATGTCCTGGCGTTCAGATTTAAAGCTAATAGTCTTCTGTCTCACATGATTAAATTTGGAAAAATTCATTAAAAAGTCTTATTAGACTTAATTCACATCAGGGAAGTCAGCAGTGTGTGTTTTATGTACATTATGAACAAAAGAGCTTGTACAGGTGTGTCATGTAAAGAAAAAGAATAAAATTCATATTTTCATGCAGTTAAAGAAAATTGTATGTGTAGATAAAAAATGAACTATTTGTTTTGAGTGGTAGAGCTCATCCTTTATGGACTGAAACGTAAACAAATACAATCAAAGAGCAAGTTTACAGCAAATGACTGAGTTTGTTCAGAGTAAATCAGATCAGTAGTGTTATACTGACTGGAAATGTTATTTACTGCATTTTTTTGGTAAAACTATACAATTTGTATTTTTATTTTTTTACTTTGGGGGTTTACATTTTTTTACAGTTGAAATGCCTTGACCTTTTTATACCAAGTACACAGATTTAAAACAATTCAGCATTGAGACACTTCTTAGGGTCCATAAAAATATTTTTTGTAATGTAAAATAGATTTAATACTTTTTAAATGAAATTTTCATACATTGATTTTGTGTTCTTTATTTTATTTTATTTTTTGTTGTAAAGTAAATTTTCTTTATTTGAAAAGTTAATGTATTGAATGTATTTTGTACTATAACAATAACAAAAAATGCTCCTGTGGAATTTTGAGTGATATTTTGCTTGAATCTGAAATACAGTCCTATTCAACGACTTTAAATCATGTTCATTGTTGTTACATACAAATGAGAACTGTAATATTTCTGCAGTTTCATCATTATAGTCCAGTAAGCACTAAATGTGCAGTATTTAGTGACAACACAACTCCCAAGTCCTCATTTTGTAATTTTCGTGGTTGAATGTCACAGTATCTAATGTGTTCTTTATGGGACCCTATGTGTCCTCTTAGGAACTGTCTCCTGATACTGGTCTATTGTCTTATATTCATATAATAACAAATGTACTTGATAATTGTCAATTAAACGAGTAAAATGTAAAAAAAAAAAAATGAAAAAGTAAAAAAATTGTAAAGTGAAATTGAAGATTCTAGAGAAACCAAGTAACAAGTTGTGGTGGTAGCATCCAGGGAGAGGTGTCCCCCAAATCAGGATTTCTAATTTAGCCAAATAGCTTAAGCCCAATGTTGAGGACAGTCCAATAAAATCATCTTGTACTGTTCTCCCATTGGTCAGTTTTGACTTACTGTATGTTACCTGGTTTGTGGAACATTATATACTGTATATTAATAATGGGAAGGTGTCAAAACAAACACCTTCCATCATTTCAACATGATCTAAACTACATATGAAGACAGATGTAGGTCAGGTTATATTTGGCAGCAAATAAAATGGCAAGATATACAGTCATATCAGAGTATTATCACCACCTTTAACCATATGTCTCAGACATGACTGTCTTTGCTTAGTCCCTGACAATTTACTCACTGTTCATGTTTTTATTATAGAGGTTAACTGATCCACTGTGGTGTGTTGATTGCTGTGTACCAGTCACCAGAGTCATTGTTCTCCTCTGGCATCAGTGGTCCATGGGGCACCACTGTTATGCTGTTGGAAGGCTTAATGTACAAGAAGGCCATTCTCACTACAGCTTCACTACAGCGGCTCTAGAACATCCCACAAAGTTAGTGGTTTCTGAGATGAGTCGTTATACCACCGTGGTATAATGGTACCCTATTATCATGGACATCAGTCACATCACATCCTTTGCCCATGATGATGGTTTTATACTCTACACCACAAGTGTCTGAGGAGGTTATGATAGCTTTATGTCCTACCTGATTTTTTAAGCAGTTTTGCCAAATCTAAGCTTTCCAACACTAAGTGAACTGGCATTTAAAAGATCCAAACACTACATGTGTATTCTATTGCAGCTGCCACTTTGACGAGTTTTTTCCCTTCTATTTTTAATGCCTTCATCCACCCTATAGGATGAAATATGTAAATGTGTATTTGAACATGCAAACATATAGGGCATATATGGTGTGTATGGTATGTACACCCACAGGCACATGTGCTGTTATAAATGTAGGGCAACAGAGTCGAAAGGAGGCAATGCTAAGGGGGGATAGTGGATGGGGGGGGATGGGTAGGAGGCACGTTCCCCATGAGGAAACACACATGCTCGCACTTCCTGATGATCTCATTCACGATGAGGTCATTGTCTTTTAGCATTTCTATCTTCATTAGATCAGAGCATGTTAGGTGGGGGAGGTTCTTATTTTTAAAACACTCATGAGGAACACACTATTGTGCAAAACAGTTGTGTAAAATATATTTTTAAGAAGTCTGTCACTCTTCAGTGTGTGCCTAGTTTATGGAAGCGACCTGCAGTTGTTCCACTACCTAAGGTGTGTTGGCCTGTAGATTCAGGTGATTTTAGACCAGTGGCATCTCTAGTGATGAAGGCATTTTTGAAAAATTGATTAAAAAGAGAGATTGTAGAAAAGACAGATATTTAGACCCACTGCAGTTTGCCTATAGGGCTAATAAAGAGGGTGATGATGCCATAGCAACATTTGGAAGGGCAAAGAAATCATGCTAAAATGTTTTTCTCTTCAGATTTTAATACTATTCAGTCTCATTTGTTGGCAGAAAGGCTGGGGGATCATTTTTAATTACTAGCTTGGTAGGGTGGATTATCCACTTTTTGACAAAAAGGACTCAGAGAGCTAAACGACTCTTTTCTCTGATAGTCTAGTCTCTTTTACTGGTTCACCACAAGGGTGTGTTTTATCTCCTCTTTTGTTTATTTGATATCCAAATGACTGTTGATGTGAGGATTGGTATGTTTTAAAGCATGCTAACAGCTCAGTCATAGTCATCTTCTTCAAGACTATTAGAACAGCCATAGTCCAGTAGTGGATTAGTATGTGCAGTAGTGTAAAAATTCATTTCCTAAGCTTAGTATTGATCAAACTAAAGAAATGGGGGTCAATTTTAGGCAAGAGAATAAAAATACCTGTCCATGGTCATACTGTTGAAAATTTACAGCTGTGGTTATCTCGGTACAGTCATTTTTATCAAAACATAAAAAGGATCTTTAAGAGATGTCAACAAAGATTGTTTTTCTTGAGTTTCAGGTGTGCTAAAAGCTTTGACTTTATGTCAAAAAAGTTTATTTGCATTTATTAGGTCATTCAGAAATTTGACTACTAAAAATAAGAATCTTCTAAATAGCATTGTTAAAACTAGCAGTCAGATTAAAGAATGACAGCAAGCATCCTTACTACAGCTTGAGCACAATCTTAAACAGGGCTGATGTCATTAGTGGATTAGAAGATCATCCTCTGAATGGAAAATTTCAAATTCTTCCTTTGGGCTCTTGCTACAGACTTCCAAAAATATGTTGCAATAGATTTAGAAATTATTCTATCCCCTGTACAGTCATGCTGTTGATCAAGAGGGTCAAGTGATACTTCTGTTTAGCTTATTTATTTACCCTCTTCTTGTCTTATGGTGATTTTCGGGTGTGATGCAAACCAAATTTATCTTTGATAGATCACAATACTGAACTTAATTGAAGTACACACACATGCTTAAAAATTGATTATATTAATTACAAAAGTACAGTTTATAATATACTTAATAGATTACAATTTATAATATAATACAATAATTTAATACAATTTGTAATATAATAGGGCGGCACGGTGGCTTAGTGGTTAGGACGTTCGCCTCTCAGCGCTGAGGTCTTGGGTTCAAGTCCACATCTGAGCAGAGTTTCCATGTTCTCCCCGTGTCTGCGTGGGTTTCCTCCCACAGTCCAAAAACATGAAGGTCATGTGAATTGGCTACTCTAAAAAAAAGTATGTGTATGTATGTATGTATGTGAGTGTGCGTGTGTGTTCACCCAGCGATGGATTGGCGCCCTGTCCTGGGCTTAGTTGAATAGTGTAATGCCCTGCACCCAGTGAGGGGGTAGGGGACTAACCGCGACCCTGATAAGGATAAAGCGGGTGTGATAATGAATGAATGTAATATAATACAATTATAAAATTTAATGGGAACCACTTTTAATATCAGAACAATAAAGGATCACTTTCTCAATGTAGTTCAACCAAAATGTCCTTGATATCAAAAACATACTTCTTTCCTGAAATTAAACAACTTAGGACTGATATTGAGCTTAAAAAAACATTTCATCAACTTTCATTAAGGACTCACAGACTTGACTGAGTCATTTATACATTAAGGCATTCAAACCGTCTGATTGGACGACATGATCATGTGACATGTCATATGAAAGCCAATCAAATTGAACTATTGTCACATGACATTTAGTGTGAAGTATGATTTTTTGTTTGTTTGTTTTTTCCCCAAAAAAAGAGCTCTGGCAATGTAAAAAATTTTTTTAAAAGCGTTGATGACAGGAAGGCCGTAAATGGCCAAATGAGTGTTTGTTAGTTTTCAAGAATTCAGTATAAAAATTTAGTATAATACATAAAAGTTATATCTTGTTTGAGTGAGTGAGTGAGAGAGAGAGAGAGAGAGAGAGAGAGAGAGAGAGAGAGAAAGAGAGGAGTCAGCAGTTCATGTGATAGTACGTCAGTCAGGACTTTGTCATTGATCTCTAATAAGTAGTCTGTTTTTAATGTATTGTTGCTAAATGGGTTTGAAAGGTGTTTTTCTCTGTGGTCAGTATTTTAACCTACTGTAGATGACGTTCTCATAATGTTTCAGCAACGTTACTGGAACATTAAATGAAAATGTTCTAGAAACATCAAGAAAGATTGAACGTTCTAAGAATCAAATTTGTAACATTCAGAAAACGTTATACTACCAATAATTGTTAAACTGCATGTAGATTAAGTGATAAAAATTTGTTTTTCAATACATGCAAAATAAAAAATATTTTTATCTTGTATTAAATATTAAATCTTTATTTAACAGACAAAATGACAAACTTAATTTTGTTTGTTAAATATAAAAAAATGTAGAAGCCCAAACCAGAAAATACACTCAAGCTCAAGTTCAACACATTCAGCCATAGTGAGGCCAGGGGTCATCGCTCACAGTCACCTGACCCTCTATTCTCAGAAACCATGCCTGGCCTACTTAGACCACAGAGGCGTCCACAGAGGCGTCCACCGCAGCGATGCGGTTCACGGTCTGTGTGTTGATATGCCAACAGATATGACTTTTATAGAGTAGTAACCAAAAGGGACATTGGCCTGTATTTCCCTTGGGGGACTGAGTCTATTAGCATGAAGGCTTGTGTGGGGGGTGGGCTTCTGGGCGAATGTCAGAGAATGAATATTTTATAGTGTGCTATGTGCTCTGAAGTGATGTCATCAAGGAATGAGGTCATACTTCTCACACTTCTCACATCCACAATGAAGAGACGACCATCAGAGACAAAGAGGAGCTAAGAAGCAAGAAAGAAGGGAGATAACGGCATGAAAACAAACTAGAGTAAGGCCATATAGCAGTTGGCAGAAATTACCATCTGTTATCATATGTAAAGTGTATGCAAAGTTATTTAACTGGTTGGTAAGCATTTATTTGTTCACTAAAGCAGAACCATTCCAATAAAGGCCAAAAGGACAACAGTAGTCAAGACCAAACCTGCTTTTAAGGAAGCCGATGGCAATGGTGGCAAGAATTCCTCAGAGCTGGAGGAAGAAACCTTGGGAGGAACCACTCACATGGGTCCATCCTCCTCTATGTTATTGGTAGAGATTATTGGTCATCATACAATCCTATGAGTGTTCATGTGCACTGATATGGTGAAAGTACTGATACAAGAATGTAAGAATGGTAGTATTAATACTAATACTACTACTAATAATGATAGCAGTCTATTAAAAACTTCATTGTGATCAGTAAGACATCTGGAGCAGCTCATAGTAGTTACTTGGTGAGCAGCTGGTTTCAGGTTGGCATCCTGCAGAGATCTCAGTAGTCAGGAGTTTCAGTAGTCAGTCTTCCATCAGTGTTTACAGAGTTCAAGGATTATGAACCTTATCAGAGTGTGGCTAATGTGACCGAACTCTCTAGAACGGCCTACCTGGACATTGACATCCCTACACTCCAGAATACACTAGAGGATCATGCTATAACGTGAGATATTGGCATTGGTATACTGATATACGACAACAGTATATGTCATGTTATAGCACTCCCTCGCGTGTATTATTGATTTAATGTCCCCTGGTGCCATATTCCAGCAGGACAATGTAGCACATTGGAGTTGCCCCGATATATTCTCCACTGAGCACGTCTGGGACATATCTTCATCAGAGGTTATCATGAATGAATGTATAGAGCATGTCTAGATGCATGACATTCCAGAAATGTCTCTTCTTTTGAATAGAAGTGGTTACTTCTGCAGTGGGTGCACCAAATATGCCATGAATAAAGCAGCAGCATATTCTGCAAAACAGGACCAAACTGTATATCTAATCATGTGTGTGATGTAGTATAAACAATCTACCAAATAAAAATGGCCGTGGTCTTTCTTAGTGATAGCAGTTTTAATGGTCAGTAGTGTGTTATTGCTAGCTGAGTTAGCAGATGAGACAATTAGCCTAGATTCTTATACCTCTTCTTGTTTAACACAGAAATACACATTTTTATAGAATGGCAATGATGTATGGGCACATATACATTTTCACTGTTGCATATGAAAACAAATTTCAGATGATAATCTCGCTAACGCTAGCTCCAGCTTCCAGCAAAGCTACGTAGCTATGTTTTTAGCTTTGCATTGACTTGTCTGCTGTAGTTAGCCATTCTCTCTCCTTCTTCTTAGTCTAGTCTAGTCTTTTTCTTTATTTTTCCCCACATTATAATAGAAATAAGTGCATCAAAGGACCAATGTGTGTTTTGGCGGGGAGATGAGGGTCAAATAATACAAAATAATAGTAATAATTAACTGGCAATCGATAAGGACGTAAAGCTATAGTACACACAAAAGAAGCGATTTGAGGAGAATCTAATGACATACAGTCTTTAGGAAACAAAGTGCATGGACATGCAATCACAGCTCAACTAAATACACTCTAGTACATTATATAAAAATAACAGGAGGCACCATTTTAACACATTGGTAAAATATGGCACCACTAGCTAAGTCTGTTTGTTTTGTTATTCCAACTCTGAAGCATGATCTCTAGAATACATTCCTATATTTCATTGGTCCCTACACTCTTAAAAAAGATGGTCCTTCAAGGGTTCTTTAGTAAAGAATATGGTTCTATATAGAACAATAAACACCATGCAAAGAACCCTTGAAAAGAAAAAGAGATCTATGAGCCAACATTGCAGTGAAGACAAAAACCTGATGAAATCAAAGCCTTTGCACACGTTTTTGACCCACTGACAGAGACCACACACACAAAGCAAAGTCACAGAGTAAAAAAAATAATAATTTGATGTGAAAAGAAAGACACTCAGGCTAACATTCACACCCCTGTGCTCATCTATGATCAGTTTTTGCTGCTTGCTTTGTTGTAGAGAGCAGAAATGACTCAGAAACAGAGCTCAGCGTATCCTCAGATATCCTCTGTGAATAGTCCCCAGTCTGGAAGGTTGCCAGTGATTCAAAGGCTGGATGTAAACAGTAAAGTCTATATTCAGTGGCACGTCTGAAAAGTAGGTGTTACTCAAACTCATGTGAATGAAGACAGGTGACCTAGTTCCAGCACCTGAATCTGAAACTAGATAAAACATGATGAATAGTTGCTGTCACAATATATTTATAAGACAGAGTCGGGGATCATATATTAAATGCTTGTTTGGATTAAGACAGCTTTTCATTTTTATGGACCTGTCACTCAAAAATGTTGGCATTAAACCTGTGAGATTGTCAGATATGATCATTCACACATACAGACAGAGAAACAATACAAAGCTAGCACATACTGTATTCAGTAGACAAAGAGAAAGAAAGGATGAACAAAAGAAAGAACAAAACCTCAGAGAGAAAAGACACAGCTCATTATGTATTACAGGACTTAAAGCAGCCGAATATATAATGCAATCAGGTCACAATTAAGCAATAGTACATGTGAGAGATATATAACGTGAGAAATTGGCTCTGGTGTTTTGCGGTCATAGGACTGAGGCTGCAGGCAGAGTAGTGCAGGTCAATTCACCAGTGCCCATATTCTGGAGTAATGGAGACTGAAGCCTTAAAAACGAATGCTACTAATTCCTACAGAGTGATACGCACCCTGAGCCACCATGGCTACCACAGCATTCTGCAGCTCCATGTAAATACCCACAGGTATGCACATAGTTGGTCAGGGTTTCATCCTACAGCTAGATAATGACCCAAAATATAAGTCCAAGTGATGCCACAACTATCACAGAATAAAAAAACAAGATGGTAAGCTTGAAAACATGGAGTGGCAGCACAGTCTCCAAACTTAAACCCCATCCAGCTGATTTAGGATGAACTGGACAGAAGAGTGAAAGCTAAGGAACCTACAAGTGGCACAAATTTATGGGAACTTCTGCAACAGATTTGGGAAGAACTTTCTGAAGAATATTTGATGTTTATTTTATTTATTTACTATAATTTTTTTTTTAGATATGCCTATTCTTTAGTACCTAAAGAACATGACACTGCTTCATGCTTGGGATAAATAGTAACTTGCAATTATTTTATGGGATTTAATCATTTTAATGGAAACAAAACAGTAAGTTATCTTTACCTCAGTGTGTGCTCTGTAAGGACCGTCTAATTACTGCCCTCTAGCAGAAATGTAATGTAAGTGTTCTCACAGTTATACTGTAATGACCAATCACGAGCGAGCCTCACTGTCATGTTGGCCAATCGAGAGCAGCGTTGTTTCGAGGCCGTTGGCTGGTTCAGTGCGCATGTGCCAGCGTGACAGCGCTGAGCATGGAAGGACAGGACTGTTATTACAGTAGCAGAGAGTTTAAACTGTTTATAGTGTTGAAATGAATGTTTAGATATAAACTATTACTTTGGTTATAGTGATTTTAGAGGAGGGTCACAATGTTTTGGCAAAGTAAGACGCTGTTGTCTAAGCTTAGCTGCTTAAGGTGAGTTATAAAGATGAATGGCTGACTGGTTTTGTACTAACAGCTCATTCAAGGACTGTTTACCTGTTTAGTGAAAGTGTTTTGAAGGATGACAGTAAAGTAATATATTCAACAGCAGTTTAAGAATATTTTTTTTACTAAACTATACTGTAACATTCATTGTCTGTGGTAACTGTAAATGGTGAATTATGTGGAACTAAACTATAGGGATAAAAAGTATAGGGTTTACTTTACTGCTCATTTATTGTTTGTCCTGGTTTTGTGGAATAACTACTAGGTTTTGGAGCATTGCTGTGAGGATTTGATTGCATTCAGGATGCTAGACCACACCTCATTCCCAAAGTATTGTATGGAGCACCATCATTCCAAGGAAAAGTGCTCCAAAGCTCAATACTGGGTGGTTTGTACCCCTCTAACCTGTCGATAGGCATTGCTAGTGCCAAAACTTTCATTTTTATCTGCTCCAGAGAGTCATATTCTTTTAGTAGTACTTCTTTACAGGGATGAAACAAGCTGTGTGTGCATTTCTACATCTGTGCCAGCAGTGAGGGCTGCTTAAAGTAGCTGAATGTTTTCAATAGAAGGCATGTCCACAAACATTTGGACATATTATGCATCTCTGAATCTGATGTTAAACCTATTCTTGGTCATGAAACAGAGGTCAACTGTTGATTAATCTGTCAGTGAAAATTAAAGTCCAGGCTCAGTGTGCTAAGGTACTGACATTGTGATCAGAGGGTCACAAGTTCGAATCCCGGTCATGATGCTTGTGATTGACAGCCTGAGAGAGTCCTGCTCTCTCTGGGCGGGTAGATGGTGCTCTCTTCCCATCACTACTAAGTTATGTCTGCTGGCTCAGTCTTCTGTTAGCTGATGTCTCAGAGCTGGGGACCCTGCACCCCTCTGAGCGCATTGGCTGCATAGTGATGGTGTATCAGCAACAGTTTGAAAAGAGGCGGAGCCTCTTCAGAGGAGGCTGTGATATTCTTTACTCTGCAAGTGTTTGGGAGAGTCCTAGTGGATTGGGGGGGGGGGAATTGGGTCAAAAATAAAACAAAAGGCTCAAACTCATGCTTATCTCTGTATCTCTGCAGTGTTTTGCGAAGGTCAAAGAGCATTTCAGCCCCTGAACGAGCACTCCAGTATGTGGCTGGTCAAAAGATTCATGGCTTCACTGTCCGGGAGGTGAGTGCTCATGTTTGTCATATAAAAAAACACCTATACCACTGCTGTGCCATATTAAAATGAAGCATTCTAGCATTTATGTGCACTATGACCACCCCAGGTTTGGAATGAACTTGGCACTGGACATCACAGATGCCACTTAATGTGGTTTGTGTGCACATTAGTTGTAGCAGAGTGTAAATTGATCATTGTGAGCAAAGGATGTGCACAAGCTGATGTCCAAAAAGAAGTTGATTGGTTGAATGATGATTTCAGGTAAAGATAATCTGGTGCTACGCAGGCTAACGTTCTTTGGCTCTTTTGAAGCTTTCTTCCGTATACCATGTCTGTCCCAAGTTTATCCCTGTTGCACTTAGCGTGATCATTTGGGCTTTGGACTCAGATTACTGTAAAGCTGCTGTGCGGCAAATTGGATTTACAGCTAAAAAATGTGCTAATCTAGCAAATATTTAAAGCTCCAGGGAACCTAAATCTGTGTTGCTTTCTGTTTTAATCTTGGTCCTCAGGGCCCTGAATGCATAAGTGTGTGTCTTATGAATACTGTCCCAAAGTCTAATACATTTCCACTGTATTTATGTACAATTTTAATGTAAAATGGTTAATTCTATTAGTGACTATCACTTCAGTAAGCATTCTCTAACCAAGCACAAGGCTGACCTGGCTTACTCTGCTCACACAATTTCTCACTGTTGTCTGTGAAGAATTTTGGACTTTACATAGCAATCAGTGATGGAAGACTGTCAATCACACATCTTTACCTTATTTCTTAAATTGTTTCTGTGCTGGATGTTTAACACTCTGGCTTAGTGTTATTATAGCAATATTTTTTTAAGGTATGAAAGAAATAAAATCTGGCCGATTTTTTTTTTTTTAAATTTTTAATTTTTAAAAAAAATTTTTAAAGCTATGCTAGCCTTGAGCTGAAGGGTAAGTTCAAGATTCAAACTTTGAACACTAAGCTTATGTTGGGTGATCTAGGGGAGAATTGGTAAAAAAAATCAGTGAACCATTGCTTTAATATCTGCAGTTTTACCTTTTTTAAAGAGATCCATAGACTCATTAAAGACATGTAAGCAAAGTAAATATATTAATATGTGTAAAGTATAAATAACTCCAGAGAAGTGGGAAGTGCAGTGTTTTAGTGAGCTGTGCGGAGTCAAAGTGATCTGTTTCCATCAGTCCATTGAATATAACGGTAGACACTGATATGCCTGTTTACAGTGTTTCAGTGAACTGTGTTTGTTTAGGTAACGGCAGTACCAGACCTGTTCCTGACTGCAGTTACACTCGATCATGATGTCACAGGTGCTCAGTACCTGCATGCAGCCAGAGATGATTCTAACAACCTCTTCAGGTGTGTTTACATGCTTTCCTTAAATACATGTCACAAGCAAAATAGTGTTACAAGATATTCTCCTGCTCTGTGATGTATACTCACTGCATGCTTTCTTTTGTTATTGTTTGTATGTGTGTGAAGTGTGCAGTTCCGTACCACGCCTATGGACAGCACGGGCGTTCCTCACATTCTAGAACACACGGTACTATGTGGTTCTCAGCGATTCCCCTGCAGAGATCCCTTTTTTAAAATGCTAAATCGCTCTCTGGCCACCTTTATGAACGCTTTTACAGGTACTGATGTCATTGTGTTTGGTAATAACCTTATGATACATCATTGTTTTCTGACATATTTAACAGCAAGTCATATGGTACTGAAGCCAAAGTGGCAGCTCTACAGGAGAAGCCACAAATTCCATTTTTTATGTAAATTAATGTAAAAAAAAGTTTATTCAAAAGATTTTGGAGCATTCATATTGGTCTGTTTATCATTGAATGTCCATACAATGTAAAGAGTATCTGTTGTGTTCTAACAACAAACCAAAAACTTGAGATACCTGGTTGTCATATGACAGCAACAGTTTGTACTTTTAATAATTGTACATTGTCTTGTGTGGATGTTACTTATTTTTTTTTCCCCTCCAGCCAGTGACTACACAATGTACCCGTTTTCCACTCAGAATGCCAAAGACTTCCAGAACCTTCTGTCTGTCTACCTGGACGCTGTCTTCTTCCCTTGTCTTCGAGAACTGGATTTTTGGTGCGTTATTCTTACACAAACAGAGACGAACACACAAGCAGTTTGCACTTTAAGTTATGTGTGAACTCAAACTGGAGTTAAAATTGGTAGAATTTTATTGTGCATTATGATTGGTTAGTTTAGACAGAAAAAGCTGTTAGTGTATTTTATACCTGATTGTAGAAAGAAGTGCCAAAAATCTACTCCATCTGCATGTGTGACCAACAAAGCAAAATTGTCCTGCATTTGTTTCTACATTTGAGTTTTCAGTTTTTATTCAAAATAAATGAGTGGATTCTTTGATGCGGAGAACACCACAACCTGAACACGCGTCCCTATAGAATACTGTTTAAGGTGCAGTGGCTGGACAGTAATAGTCATGATATTATGATTATGTCCTGGAATTTGAGTGAGAAAAGGGCTTAACGCACACCATATTTAGGAATTTTGTGAGAGGTCCTGGACCAGTATGTTGCCTTGAATTTTAGTTTTTTTGCATTGTTACATCCCTCCCGAATTTTGTCATTTTTGTCTAACATCTTCGAAGGTTGTAAACCTGCTCAGTAGACAGTTTTAACTCCTCAAAGAAGGGTTTAAACTCTGTTTAAACTATTTCTTTAAAAATATATAGCAAATTTGATTTCTGTAGAACATTATTTTCACAAAATTAATTTGACGGGGGTGTCCAAACATGTGCATGTGACTCTAGTTTTGGTGTAAATAATTTGTTTCTATATATATTTTAATATTGTTCTTGTGTCCTGTTTAGAGTCTTAAGATGCAGATGTTACTATAGTGGAATACTAACACAGTCATATTTCTGTTGTGTATCATATTTGTGTTGCAGGCAGGAAGGCTGGCGTTTGGAAAATGAAAATCCTACAGACCCCTCAACTCCTATTGTTTTTAAAGGGGTGGTCTTTAATGAGATGAAAGGAGCCTTTGTAAGTAAACTGCTCCATTCATGTTACCTTAACACCAGTGAAGCTTCTCTCTGCCTCTTTTTCTATTAATCTGATTAAATCACTCCAGATTTATTTAGCCAAAATAGTAAAGTTGTAATTGATTTAATATCTGTTGTGACAATATAAGTGTGTGTGTGTGTAGTCAGATAATGAGAGAGTGTATGCGCAGCACCTACAGAATAAGCTCCTCCCTGATCACACATACTCTGTGGTATCGGGAGGAGAACCACTCGCCATAACCAACCTCACCTGGGAACAGCTCAAGCACTTCCACAATACACACTACCATCCCAGCAATGCAAGGTACACATGCATAACACACAACGATGCAGACTTCTACCACAAATCACTTAAAATAAGCAGTGGCATCAGAAATCAAAAATATGGAAACGGTTTGAATTTTGTAAAACCTGAAATGACCGCGTAACTACAGTTAGAAAACACTGCATCTGTGTTTGTGTTTTCTCTTTTTTATAATACATAATTGTTTATGGTAATTGGTGATAAACTATTAGGAGCACTTGTTATTTTCCCAGTGAACTGACTGAAGTCTCAGGGGATTAATTAATGTATATATGTTTTGTTGTCAGGTTTTTTACTTATGGAATCTTGCCACTGGAGCAGCATCTGAAGCAGATACAGGAGGAAGTGCTGTGCAGGTTTCAGAGAACAGATCCAAACACGGCAGTGCCACCTCAAACACATTGGGATGAACCGGTTAGACACACACACACACACACACACATGAACACCCAAAACTTACATTATCAGCTTTGGTTTATTTTGTTACTATTATTTTTTTATTGTGTAGAGGGAAGGTCATGTGACCTGCAGTCCTGATCCACTCGCTCCTGACCCAACTAAGCAGAACACACTGTGTGTGAGTTTTCTGCTTGGAGAGTGAGTATATACAGTACACTTTCTATTTTTAAAGATTGAATTGTAGTTTGGTTTTATATATATATATATATATATATATATATATATATATATATATATATATATATATATATATTGTGTGTGTGTGTGTGTGTATATATATATATATATATATCTGAAAAAGTGAGGGATATTTGGCTTTTGGGTGAAATTCATGGAAAACGTTCATGCTGCAGTGATATTATATCATTAAAGTAGGATTTTAAGTAGAAGCATGAAGTGGTGTTTTTTCTAATCTCAAACTATTTATTGAAATAAAAGCCAGCAGCAGTGGTGACAAACAGCAACAAAAAATGTCAATGTCTCAATAACACGTCATCTGCCTTTGAGCACCAATTACAGCTTGACAACGACAGCTCGTGCTGTTCACAAGTCGACTTATTGTCTGCTGAGGCCTGGCATCCCACTCTTCTTGAAGGGCGGCCCTCAGGTCATTGAGGTTCTGGGGTACAGAGTTATGAGCCTCTAGATGGCGACTCAGCTGATCCTCTAGGTTTTCTATGGGATTCAGGTCTGAGAAAGTGAAGGACACTCCATTTGAGGTACCCCAGTCTCCACCAGCCATTCCCTAATGATGCGTCTTCGATGAGCTGGAGCATCGTCATCCATGAAGATGAAATGGAGGCACAATGACTGGATTAATGTTACTCTAGTAGTCTGGGCTCGTCACTGTACCATTCACACAGTGTAGGCAGTTCTGTATTGACTAGACATACTAACACCACCACCACCAAAGGCCTGTCTGGTGACAACAGTGGCTGATACATAGCATCTCCTTCACGTCTCCAACATCATTAGCAGCCATCAATTTTGCTAAACGTGAATCAACTTTAACCAGTGAACAGCACTGAGGCCCACTGGTCCCTTGTCTAGTGTACATTTTTTGTGCAAGTTGTGCAAAAAGTACTGCAGCATTGAAAAGTAACACTGCAACACTGAACATGTGCATTCAAAAGTTTAGAGAAGATCACATTAAGTTCACCTGTAAAGGTTGGAGTGCACTTTAGATTCAACCTGAAATTTCACCCAAAAGCCAAATATCCCTAAATTTTAGTAAATTGAGATTGCGTTAATGTGTTATCGCGTTAACTTTGACAGCACAAGTATGTATGCATGCATGTGTATATATTCTGTATCTGTTCGTTACAGCATCACAGATACATTTGAGGCATTCACTCTGAGTTTGCTCTCCTCTCTGATGATCTCTGGTCCGAACTCTCCATTCTACAAGGCGCTGATTGAGCCCAAAATAGGCACGGACTTCTCATCTGTAGTGGGGTACGAATTAATTCGGAATCACATTCACATCAGAACTGTCCATTCATAGTGACTTGTGATACATCATTGTAAATACTAACATTACTTTTGAAGTCATCGTGCAGTAGACTTTGGTCATCCAGCTGTGACAAATTCATAACAAAGGTCTTTGTATGCAGATACGATGGCAGTACAAGAGAGTCTTCTTTCAGTGTTGGTCTGCAGGGCATGGCAGAGGAGGACATCGAGACGGTCAAACGCATCATCAATCAAACAATTGATGACATCATTGTGTAAGTGTAAACTTGTTAAATATACCACCTTTCATTCAGTTTAAAGGACTATATTGTTATTATTATTATTTCAATGCAGATTGTTCAGAATAAACCGGTTTTAAAACAAGTGCATGTTAACTGTGTGAACATGAATGGCTGCAGGACGGGGTTTGAGGAGGAGCGAATTGAGGCTTTACTCCATAAGATTGAGATTCAGTTGAAACACCAGTCTACCAGCTTCGGCCTGGCGCTTGCATCTGTGAGTGAAACATACAGTCTGTGTGTTCTAGTGGGACAAGCACAGTTGGCGAATAAAAAATCTTTCAGATTGTGGTCTGAAATGCAGAACATACAAGCTGTTTTCTTTTCTCATCTTTAGTACATTGCATCCTGCTGGAATCATGACGGAGACCCGGTACATCTGCTGAAAATCACTGAGAATGTGTCCAGATTCAGAAAGTGCCTACAGGAGAACCCTCGCTACCTACAGGACAAAGTCCACCACTACTTTAAGGTTATCATCATCCAGTGAAGTAATCCTACAGTTATCAGTTATAGCATCACCCAGAAGTGAATTTATCTGATGACATTTTTGTTAATTTGACTACTTTTCCGAACATCTTTCAGTGTTAAACTAAACAAAATGCTGTTTTTAAACACTGAACTAGTTTACTGAGGAACAGCTGACTAATGGGTTAAAGTTCACTAGCCACAGCCAGGCATGATTACTGTCACACCATCTGAACGTCACTTAAATAGAACCTGCCTGCCAATGTGAAGCAGGCTAGAAGGTGTCAAAACGCAACACATGATGCTTCGTTCTTAAGTCTCAAAACAAAGTCATTGAAATGTACCAGTCTGGTGAGAAAAGTTACAAAGCCATTATAAAGCTTTGGGACTCCACAGATGGAGAAAACAGAACAGTAGCGAGCCTTCTCAGGAGTGGCTGGAGAAAGTTTCACCAAGAGAGCATCAACATTGGTCCTGTTACATCTGGTATAAAACTAACACTGCATCCCACCACATGACTGTGGTGGTGGTAGTGTGATGATGATAATAATAATAATGATGATGATATTAATGATATTAATAATAACTAGAAAAGTGCATTTCCTGAAGGAAACACGGGATGTTGCGCATTGCTAAAATGGCCCACAAGCTAAGGTATCCCAGTTTGTTTGTAAGGTGATGCTGTGGTATCAGTGGTGGTTGCTATGGCACCACAAGGCGGTTGCTATGGCGCCACAAGGCGGTTGCCATGTCTCTATGTGAAAATGAATGGGAAGAACGAGGGATGAAAAGATGGCAAAAAGAGAAGTGCAGGTCAGTATGGCTCTGCACTAGAGCTCTGTTATCTGTCCTGATGGAGTACATGAATGTTGGTGGCTGTTGGGACACAGAAACTCTGTTGCTTGAGTGTATGTGAAAATGAATGGAAGTCAGTGGGAGGAACGAGGGAAGAAAAGATGACCAAAAAAAAGGAGTGAGGGTCAGTATGGCTCTGGACTAGAGCTCTGTTACCTGCCATGATGTAGTATATCGATTTTGGTTGTTGTTTGGCAAAAGGAAGCCTGGAATTTGATATGGGTGAAAATGAATGGAAGTCAATGGGACGAAAAAGGGATGGCAATAAAACGACAAATAAACGAGTGCGGGTCAAAACAACAGTTCATTTCTGCTCTGGGGCCTGCCCTGATATAGTGTATCCGAAATGGTGCGAATCGGTCAAGCAGAAGTACCGTAGATGAGCATGCATTTTTGCTCCCCATTCATTCTCTATGGGGAAAAATTCCCAGATTAAGGAAGATTTTAGGAAAACCGCACATCCGATCAAAATTCTGTATACGAGCCTGGATCACACAATCGGACCGAACAATCTGGAGTTGGAACGGTGTCGATATCTCAAACTGCGGGACAAGAAGCGCGTCAAAAATCCGGCAGAAGACGAAGAAGAAGAAGATATGAAAAACCTGTTGAAGAAGAGTAGTAGGCAGTAAAGAGGAAGGTTTTAATTTTGAAAGAAGAGAGTGTAGAGCAGTCATGGAGAGATTGTGGAAGAGATTTCCAAAGTTTGGGAGACCCCCTACCCACTGTTGAGAGTCTTGAATGTGGGACAGCAAGAAGACCACTGGATCTGACTGAGCGAGGACAGTACGGCTGAAGGAGGTCACTAAGATAGACGGGGTGAGACCATGAAGATCTTTGAAAGTCAAAAGAAGTTTGTACTTGATACAGGAGGATACTGGTTGGCATTGAGGCTGATGGAGGATGGGAGGGATGTGTGCATTGCGCTGGGGCAGCTGTGGCCTGAACTGAACTTGAGCAAGGCACCTAATCCTCAACTGCTCCCTAAGCGCCATGGTTAGGGCTGCCCACCGCTTCAGGTGCATGTTCTCACAACCTTGTGTGTGTGTTTCAATGCACAGATGGGTTAAAGGCAGAGGTTAAAGTCAGTTGCGTGCAATCGCATTGGCACATGTTCAGCTGGTTGAGCAGTTTAGCTGGGAGACCATTAAGAGTGGGTTACAATACCATTTTTGCATCAGTATTGTTATGCAGAGCAATGCAATGTTGTGCAAATGATGGAGGATAGTCTTAGTCTTAGTAAGAGACTTAATATGGGAGTTGTAAGTGAAGAGGGAAAAATGACTCCCAAGGTGTTTAATGGCTTCAGCTGATTTATGGGAACTCCATCAACCCTCACGATGAGACTGGAGAAGTTTGAGAAGTTGGTTGGGACAACTAACAATACTTCAGTTTTGTCAAGATTTAACTTGTGACCGTCAAGAACTGCTTTAATGATGGAACCAGGAATTCTGTGCTCTATTAGAAAATCCTGAAGACCTAAAGCTCAAGCACAGTTGAGTTATGCACCAGGACAATGATCTGAAGTCCACCTCTCATTGGCTCAGCAAAGCTAGCATCAGTGGTTTAATCTTCTCATGAGAGACTGATTGGTGTTTGCATTACAGGAGAACACCCACCGGCTGACCCTCTCCATGAGTCCAGATGAGCAGTATGTGGAGAAACAGAGCAAAGCAGAACAGGAGAAGCTCCAGCAGAAAATCCAGGTCCTCACCAGCACTGACCGCAAAGACATTTACGAAAAGGGTATGACCCACAAAACCACATCCAGCCTACCCAACTTCTGTTTATGCCACCTCAACCCATAAAGAGTGGGTCATTCTCAGATTCTTCGTTTTTGAAGTAGATGTAACAGTAACATTAGTTCAATGTCTCAGGTTTGCAGTTGCTGTCTGAGCAGAGCAGAACTCAAGATGGTTCATGTTTACCTGCCCTGAAAGTGTCTGATATCGAGCCCACCATACCACACACCCCCGTGCAGATAAGTACTGCAGGTAAACACGCATCTTAACAAATGAACCACCGCAAGGTCATGCTAATAATGCTAGCAAATAACATTGTAATATAGTTGCAGTGCAATTTCTAACACCCATCCCTCCCCTTCTCTGTCCACAGGAGGAGTGCCAGTACAGTACTGTGAGCAGCCCACTAATGGCATGGTGTATTTCAGAGCCATGTGTAACCTCAACACACTGCCAGAGGACCTGAAAATCTATGTGCCCCTCTTCTGCAGTGTTATAACCAAGTGAGGCTTAAAATTAGTTACTGCAGACCTCGCTATGCTGCTGGAGAGCGGAAGTAATATAGAATTTAAACAGTCAGCTTGAACCTGATAACATGTATCATTATTTGACAATGGAAAGGTTTTCTGCACTGCAGGCCAGTAATATTGTAACACTAGGAGAAATACATGATATTTGTCTGAAACCTGTGCAGATGTCATGATGCATATGAATCCATGCACGAATGCACTAAAGGGTCCTGGAACATGCATTGTGCAGCAACAGACATTTGTTTTCTTGCAGAGTGGTTTCACTTCTGTTTGTGTCTTATATACATTGCTCTTAGTGATGAACCAATGTGGGTTGTTTTATTTTTATGGTCAATGCCAATATTTAGACTGCATTGCTTATCACAGGTATATAAATAAATTATATTTTTATCCTAATTTTTCCCCCCAAAATTGAGTAGCCAGCCAAGTAGCTAGGACTCTCTCCATCACCTGTAATGTCTCCGACTCTAGGAGGGTGACGACTTGCACAGGCCTCCTCTGATGCATGTGAAGTCAGGATCCACCTCTTTTCCATTTGCTGATAATACAACTAATGCACTCTGAGGGAAGCACAGGATCCAGTGCATTGATACATCAGCTAACAGACACCTGAGCCAGCCAATATTACTTAGTAGGGATGGAGAGAGAGCGCCATCTATCCACCCAGAGAGACACGGACAATTTTGCTCTCTCAGACCCCGGCTGCTGATGGCAGAGCAGCGTGACTGGGATTCAAACTTGTGATCCTCTGATCATGTCAGCACCTTAGTCCACTGAGCCACTTGAGCCCCCC
>BRDA01001915.1:28793-47700 GCA_036984385.1 Crenuchus spilurus
CCCCCCCCCCCCCCCCCCCTAAATTGATTTAAAAGAATTGGCCAATGCTGATGATCCATCTAACACTAGCTGTTATTTTAACCAGCAATATGTCGGAGGTTTCGGTGCACATTGGGGATATGGTCTGAAGTTCACCAGGGGCTTTCCTAGGTGAACTTTGGGAGCGTATAAAGAATACAAGGCAGTGAATCGTGCATTCTGCAAGCCTGACCAAGTTGGATTCCCTTTCATGTTTGCCACCTAACATACACACGTTTTTTTTTTGTTTTGTTTTTTTTTTTGTTGTTGTTGCAATTTTAATGGTCAACACTGTAAACCTCATCCTGATGACATAACCTAGGGTTTACTATTGACAGTATTTAATTAAAATAAATTAAATGATCTTTAATGTCATAAATGTTTATGTAAAGACTAGTTTAGTCACATGATGTATTAGTATTTGTTAGAAAATGTTATGCACTGATTAATCCCTGCTTGTCTTTGTAAGATTTGGATTCTTTCCTTGTAATAAAACGAGGTTATTTAATCCCAGGTTGGGCTGTGGGGAGATGGATTATCGTCAGCAGTCCCAGCAGATGGAGTTGAAGACTGGAGGCATGTCGGTGACCCCACAGATTCTATCAGACACCGCTGACCTTGACTTGTATGAACAGGTAAATGCTTACTGGAGCAGCTCAGACAGAAGTGCTGCCCTCAGTATTCTTTAAAGCAACCGTTTGTGTCTGCTTTCTGCTATTCCTAGTCTTATTATCCTTTTCGGTGGAACAGTTTGTTACTCTGACTGTGTGTGTGCTGTAGGGCATTCTCCTCACATCTTCCTGTCTGGAGAGGAACTTGCCTGACATGTTTCGTCTGTGGAGTGACATAGTCAACAGGTGAACCATAGTCAAACCTTCGAATAGCAGATCACATTATGTGATGCTTGAATGTTGATCTTTAGTCACTTTGGTGCATTTTTGTTATTTCAGTTGCAAAGCAAGTGAAAAATTTGGAACTTGGCACAATATATATTTTTTCTGTCTTCCAGTCCTCATTTTGATGATGAGGAGAGGCTCAGGGTGCTGGTGATGATGGCAGCTCAGGAACTGTCCAATGGCATCTCCTACTCAGGTCACATGTATGCAATGACACGTGCAGCTCGATCACTTACACCTTCTGCTGACCTGCAAGAGACCTTCAGCGGTATGGACCAGGTTAGTTACCTCACCAATCACAATTACTTGACATGAATGTCTATTAGTCTGCATGAGCCCTTCAATGCTGAGAAGCTTTTCATTTTTGAATATAACAAGTGATTTTTTTTTTTCCATGTACTTCCACGTGTAATATAATGTGTCTGTATTCAGGTGAAGTTCATGAAGAGAGTAGCAGAGATGACTGATTTGACTTCAGTTTTAAGGAAGCTGCCCAGAATAAAGAGACATCTCCTCAACCCAGATAATATGAGGTACTAATGCTATAAATTGTATCCCATTGATTTTCTTCATCATAACACACCTCCTGGTGCCTTGACACCCTTTAACATCCTCACCAAAAAAGAAGCAACTAAATTATTATTCTTTTTAAATACAAAAACTGTACAATAACATGCTAATTTTGTTAGCTTTTTACACACTGCACTCATCTGTATGGTGGTGCAACAGCACTAATGGCTTTTCAGCATTTGATCCAGTTTATTCCTTGTGGTTTGGTCATGAAGCTGCTGGCAAAAAAATGTTGCATTTCTGACTTCTAGTGGATGGTTTTTTAGCCTAACATACCTCTACCAATTGGTAGAGATGGCGCGTTCACATTAAGTTCAAAATTTTTTCAATAATATATAGTGACTCAAATGTGCTCTACCAAATGGTTGAGCAGAAGGTTAAAGGGTTAAAATCCATTTATAACTGTCTCTGTATATGCAATAAGGTGAATATAAAATGGTTTTATTTTTCTTTTGCTTTATTAGGTGTGCAGTGAATGCTACTCCACAGAAAATGACAGACGCTGCAGTAGAGGTGGAGAGGTTTATGGGTAATATATCCTCCCACAGGAAAGAGCGAAAGCCTGTCAGACCAGTAATTGTTGAGGTAATAAAGATGCTATTTTAACAGCCAGCTGTATTTGTGTAGATTTTACTGTATATATTGTTTTTAATGAGAAATTGATAGAAATTGTCCACAATTTTTTCTTTTTATGTATTTTCCATCCAGAGGCCGTTGGACCCTCATGCTCCTGGTTCTGCTGCTAATCGTAAACTTGTCTATGTATGTACATTTATATTTTTATTGCACTACTTACATTTACACATCATATCTGCTCTAACCATGACCTACCTCTGTGTTTTTAGGAGGCTCATTTTAAGCCCTGTCAGATGAAAACGTATTTTGAGCTTCCATTTCCTGTCAACTTTGTTAGCGAGTGTGTGCGTACTGTCCCCTTTACACACGAAGATTATGCCAGGTAAGAATAAAAACAGTGCCTTGTGAGAGCAGGATCAGTGTCTCCTGTGTTTATACATCTTAATTTCTCTCTTTTAGTCTGTGCATTTTGGGACGATTGATGACTGCGAAGTACCTGCACGGAGAAATCAGAGAGAAAGGAGGGGCCTATGGAGGTGGAGCGAGAATGGGAGGAGGTGGCTTGTTTTCCTTTTACTCATACAGGTTTGTCATTATTCATTTAAAAAATGTGCATAAGAGAACTGACAATATAAACTAAAAACACTGAGTTCATTTGTTTGTCTTTTAACCCTTTAACATTCTGCTCAACCATTTGGTTGGTGATGGTGCCATCTCTACCAATTGGTAGAGGTATTTTAGGGTAAAAAAAAGAAAAACCTCCACTAGAGGTTAGAAATTCAACGCTTATTTATTATTTTAAATTGTTAGCATTATGTTCTGTTTTCTTTAGATGACAATATTGGTATTCTATTCAAATTAGTATATTTTCATAGTTAACCCTGCTCATCCATTTGGTAGAGCACATTTGAATTACTGTATCTTATTGGACTTGACACAATGTAATTGTGCCATCTCTACCAATTGGTAGAGGCAAGTTAGTGTTAAAAAAAACAAAAAACATAATTCAATGCCTTCTTTCTTGGTGAGGATGTTAAAGGGTTAAGACAGATATGGAAATGAGCTCTCGTCTGACTGGCTGCCTTGTTATGTCCAGATTGAATCCCTTTTTATAGCATTTGTATGAAAAGATTAACAAATGTACACTCAATAGACACAAAAATATAATTAAATACATTTAAAACATTTAATGATGCTTCCAAATAATACATATTTATTATAAAAATGTCACATCTTTATTATGGAAGAGCCTTTCAACATAGAGCTATACTTAAAAAAACAACAACAAAAAAAAAAAACTACACTTTTTGACTGTGATTCCACAGAGATCCAAACTGCTCTCATACGCTGGCGGCATTCCGAAGCGGTGTGGAGTGGGCAAGAGATGGAAACTTTACTAAGCAGGATGTGGATGAGGCCAAATTGTCAGTCTTCTCTGCTGTGGATGCCCCAGTCGCCCCCTCAGACAAGGGTCAGACATTTAGATATCTTCATTGATTTATTCTTTTTTTTCCAGCTTATTTTACCATGTGTCCACCACATAAACACTGACCTTCAGTTGCAGATATTTATGTAAGAAATATTTAGCATGTTAGCATTAAGGACTGCAAAGCTACCATAAAGTTGCACAGCAGAGCTTCATTAACAGCCTTTCAATTTACATCAAATCAAGACGAGTGGTTTGTTGTTTTAACAATATACAGTGTGTACAGTATACAGTGAAACTAAACAATGTTCCTCACAACCAAGGTGCAACATAGCACATGCCTACAAAAATTTAAAGTGTACATGTGCAACAAACGCAGGGCAGTACTATTAATGAATAAAATTAAATAAATAAAAAAGTCACTTAAAGAGTGATTAAAAATCGTAATCGTGGAGACTCTAGAATATGGAAATACTATTTTAACAAAGACGTTTCCTTTATAATATGTAAAACCAAGTGTGCACATCATGGTGCGAGTATGAGGCCGAATAAAGGCTATAAAACGGCATCAAAATCTTTACACTGATCAAAAGAAGTAAAAGCACATCACTGCTTGTTGTGGTTGAACTAGAAGCAGCTCTGACTGAAGGGCTGAGCTTCATTTTGAAATCGCACAGCTAAACTATTTCATTAGGGCCTCTTGTATGCTCACCATTTGGCCTCCTTTTTCACATAAAACAACCCATTTCAGGAAGAGTTTGTAGGTAATCTGTGCTGCTCTGGGCGGAAAATCTCATTTCTCAATAAAACGTTTTGTTGGATGTTGTTTATCTTTTCTCTGTACTGCAGGTTTGGGTCTTTTTTTAAATGGAATCAGTGATGAGGTGAAACAGGCTCACCGAGAGAGACTCTTCGCTGTTACGCACAAAAACCTTGTAGATGTGGCTGGCCGGTAAGGACATGTTGAAAAGAAAAGCAGTTAAAAATTATTGAAAAATGAGTGTTTATGCTGAAATTAATTTTAAATTAACTAATTTTACTTCTGCCATAACACTTTTTTATTTCTGTTCTTTATTACTCTCTATGTTATATAATGTAATAGAATATATAAGTCATACTAACTGCTTTTAGCATTACCTTTTGAAGTTGAATGGGACCAAAAGAAATGACATTAAGAGTGTGTTTACATTTGTTAGTCTCTGATTAAAGCACTGCTGTAATTTCTGTATTGCAGTTCATTACTTAGTGAGTTTATCTTTAAAACCTGGTGCATACATTAAAAGTTCTCCTGTGAAGTTGCCATATTTGAGATACAAGGCTTTATGACTGCAATATTAGACTTTATATAAGAGTGTTTGTGGTGAAAAGTGTTATTTTGTATGTATTATTTCTGTAAATTTCACTAATGTGAATCCTGAGGGTTGGTGCTGTGAGGATGATCAATATTACAGATACATTAACATACATTAATGTCTTAAGGCATTTCAGTTTGTTTTGTCCTAATTCTTCCTTTTCTGTCTGCAGCTATCTTGGTATTGGACAGAGGACATGTGGAGTGGCTGTCCTGGGTCCCAAAAATGAAAATATCAAGAAAGACCCATCCTGGATTGTCAAATAGGCACTTTCTCACTGCTTTGCTGGAGACTTTTCAATGGATCACAGATGCACGTCACTCCTGGCTTCTTTTAAAACAGAGTTATCAGAATTCAGAACATTAAAACATTTGCTTTACACATTTTGCGGACTTCAAACCCTGAATGATGTAATTTACCAGATTTAGCAAAGATGGGCTCCAAGCTTATATTTGCCTTTGACTGACGAGGCAGACACAACATTCCTTAATTCATCTGTTACACCAGTGGTCCTTAATCCTGGTCCTGGAATACCACAGCCATGCCTGTTCCTCTGCTCCCAGCACACCTGATCCAACAAATGGAAAAGCCAAAATTGGAGTGGTAGAGCAGGGAGAACAGCAACGTTGGCCAGTGGTACACCAGAACCAGGCTTGAGAACCTCTGTGTTACACTAAATACTGTTTCTGAGAGTCTGATTACCTTCAGGAATGAGATTTAAATATATATTCTTTCCAAGCTCGAGTTATATTGCTGTTTCAAAGCAAACCTGGTTTAGTGTTTTCAGATTTTTAGTGTAAACAAACTAAACGCACAAAGAGTAATCTGTAAATGGATGTGAACCATAACAGATATTGAACTACCTAGATCAGTGGGCCTTGGTCCTAATGGAGATGCACTTCAGACCACCTGAGATAGAGGACTCCTCTGGAGTTTATGGATACATGCCCTGATTTTTTACTGTTTTCCCTGCTTTTCCATTTAATTCATCAGCTATTTTCTAAGCTCTCATGGTTATGACAATTGTTATTGTAGAAAAGAAATACTTTCATTTTGCACATTCATAATTATAACATTTATTTTAGATGGGTGTTAAAGGTGACTTTTACCAAAAAATAAATAAAAAATCATAATTATTTCATGAATATGAACTTGGCTTCAAAAGAAATATACCAATAGTCATATCACAACATTATTACCACTTATGTAATAGGAATAACCACCCTTGTGTTCTCAATTGGTTATCACAGACACTTACCTCGTTGCTCTTGTGTTCATTATAGAAGTTAAATGGTTCACTGAGGTGCTCCGTATCACTCCCCAGAGTCGTCGTTCTTCTCTGGTATCACTGTTCAATGGGGCACCACTATTATGCTGTTAGGAGGAACTCCTTCAATACAGCAGCAGTAGAGCTTCCTACAAAGTTAGTGATTTCTGAGATACTACCACCACCACCATGCTTCTCACATGGCATCTGTGCTGTCCCAGGCAGCGTTCATACCAAACCAAGGGTGGTCATATTCTGATATTTAGTTTAGTTTTGTGAAAAATTGTTATAAATACGTGGAAACTATCTTTTTCCAGTTTGTTCATGAAACAGAGAGACACAGGATATTATATGGCGAAGTAATTCTCAAAGAAACTTTCCAGTGTAGTAAAATGTTAAGATAAAAAAAATAAATAGTTGACATATATTGGAGCCCCTTGTTCTTATTATGCCACCATTGTAAACATCCCATCAAAATGTCTTACTGGCTAAACTTTTTGTCAGTGACTAAACTTTTGGATTTTTGGTGGAATTCCCATTTAAAACCATAAAACAGAAGATCAAATGAACTGGTGCAACAAAAACAAGCTTTTTGATAAAACAACTTGTTACAAGACTGAATCTGTAGAGGGAAACAGTGATCAAATGGTGGAGTGCTGTGAGAAATGTATTAAAAGTGACGAGTAACAAATTAAAGTGGACTTCTCTAATAAATGAGAAACGTTTGAGAACAGTGTCATTTTTGTTCTTTATTATGTTGTGCATGTATGGTCATTATTATACACCATGTAGTTTACTTACTTGATCACTTAGACTTTTGTAAAAGAAGACATAGATTGTAAACCACACATAGAGCAGCTTGTATAGCAGAGGAATCATGTGCAGTAGATCTAAGTTTCCATACTGTATATTTATGCCAATCTGATTGGTGTACTATGAAGAAAGCTGGGATTTTCCAATCCAGTCTTACTGTAAATATTTCCCATCACAGCTGTACTTAGCAATCAGGAAAACTGAACACCTAGTGTGTGTTTGCTGGAACAGAGCAAAAGTAAAAGACTCCCTGAGGACTAGGTTAGGAAACAGTGAAGTAAAATAATTTGGAGCTGGGTTTAGAATGCAGATCACAGCTACTTTTAAAAGAGCAGCAAATCAAGCTATAAACCCTTTAACGTTCAGCTGGCCTTTTAGGTAGAGCACATTTGAGTCTTATTTTTAGGTGTTAAATGTAGCTCAAAACTTCATAGAGCCATCTCTACCAATTGGTAGAGGTATGTTTGGCTAAAACATCCACTAGAAATGCAACACTTAGTTGTTAAAATGTCATACAAGGTAACAAAGTTAGCATATATATATATATATATATATATATATATATATATATATATATATATATATATATATAAAAAGAGAGAGAACTTGTGGTTTGAGTTCTGACCTTACCATAAAATGTCATCTCAACCATTTGGTAGAGGTGACAAAAAAGTACTGATTGTACATATTATTGTCTCCTAACAGCAAAAAATTTTAAATCTATTATTTCAATGTTGCTGACGATGTTAAAGGGTTAAGTAGTGCTGGGCGATATATAGTCTGTACCAGTATGCCATAATAATGGCACACTGATATTGCTTTTCAGTGTCAGAGTTATATTTGATAGATACTGAACATTTTAAATTAGACCTAACATAGTGGTCTTCCTAATGTTAAGTCAATTGTTTTCACTTCTAATCTTTCAATTCTATTTGGGATATCAAAACCTGAAAAGTAATTTGATTTACTTGACACTTCAGGTTGTTTAAAAAAAATAGAAAATGTTTATTTTCTTTAAACATACTTTCTGTCTGAGGTGCTTCTGTTTTGATCTAGAACAGATGACTGAGGCACAGGGAGGAGATGTGGTAGCATTGGGGTGTCAAAACTGGAAAATGAAAAATTATAATTTTTTTAATTTTATTAAATAAAAAAAAATATTACAATTTAAATTAATTACAATTTAATTTAAGTCATTCTCTTATAAAGTGCTAACACTCAGAAAGAGTAAATGTCATTAACATGAATAATACTAACTTCACTAATTTTAATTATCATCTGATAATCTGGAAATCGGATGTTGAAATATAACAACATCGCCCCACGCTACTTTAAAAAAGCCAAGCAAGTCCTTCTAGCCTTAATTCTTTAAATTCCTTAAAACCTATTTTTTTCTGTTTTATTGCAATTCTACATTCTTTCCATTGAAATACAGCCTTGTTGAAAATCTAGGATTATCAGTGATAATCTAGACAGAGTTTGTAAGTAAACTATATTTACTGTTAATATAGTTTAGTAAGTATAAAAGCATAAAATTTTCTCTTTAGGGAAGGACGGTGCTTATCAGTGTAGCTAAAATAGATTTTTTGACCAAAGATAAAGTTAGACTTTTTGCCATTTTGTCAGGATCAATTCTAAATCAGGACATTTAAAATAAAAAGATGTATATTTTATGTCATTAGCTTTGTTTCCACAGTAAATATAGGTTGTGGTTGGTCATAAGTAGCCGGCCCAGACTTATCAGTGTTCTTCAACCCTGTTAATAATGATCCAAACTGGTTAGTAAATATTTTATGACAGCAGCAAAATGATATCAACTTTAACATAGAATAACAGACCAGTCAACAGCTACAGACACACATGTAAACTCCAGCTTTGGTACGAAGCACTCGCACACAGATTCAGACTAAGCTCACTACACATATCAAGGTGCTATAGAGAAGAACATGGGGAAGACCGCAGTCTTGTGCAAATTACACACCTGACCTCACACTTTCACAGGATTGCACAGAAGGAAACATCCTACTACTCAGTTTACTCGCTGTAAAGTTTCTTCACATTGAGGAGCATGTAATGCTACATCATTTAGGCTGAATTTTAGCTCGACTAACAGTCTTATGCAAATCCTTGGACACCTCTGGACAAACACATTTTGAACACAGCAGCTACTCTTTCCATTTTCGGGATAAATGAACCAACAGAAACGTTCAACAGTGTTGTTAACTTACATTCATGAACTGTTTTTAGTATCTTCTGCTGTAAAGTTACCATTTTGGAGATTTTTTGGATATTGGGGCTGCGTACTGGCAAGAACCAGGTGATACAACACATTAACATACACAGGTTACAGTTTAAATATTGTAATAACATATATAATTTATTTATATATAATTATATATATATATATATATATATATATATATATAACAAATATATAATTTCTGATTTTTAAAACGTAATTTTAGGAAAACTCAGCAGTGCATCCTTACACTACTTGTGCACAGTGAAGTGGAAGAGTCTAATGGCTGAAGATAGATTACAACACTGCTATCTAGTGGTCAAAAGTTTAAACACAACACAATTAAACTTAATTAAAAATAAATACTTTCATTTTAATATTACTTTTAACTCGTGCCACATTTTATACACTCGGTGTTCTATCTTGTATGTACTCTGCATGAATCTATTATCATTACACAAAATGCAGTCTGAGCAGGGATGTCTCAAGGGTTTCACATAAGGCTGTATGTATGGTAAGCTTGCTTCTATCAGTGAGGAGGATAGCCATACATCAGTGGCATCAGGGTCTGATTAGAGGTATTAACTAAACCTATGCACTGAAAGGTTGCAATACATTGCCGTGAGTTGCTATGGATTTTCACGTTTATGAAATAACATCTGTCTTTTCTCTCTTTTCACTCATCCTCACCCTCTTTCTCTAGCTCATTTTCCTCTTTGGTCTGCAGACCGACCACGTGTTCCAGCTGGCCAGAGTCAGACACATCATAGCTGGTCTTGTACTTGGCCAGGATCTTCATTAGTGGGCGGAGTTTCAGCCACCACTGCTCCTTTGGGATCCTGTGCCTGTGGAATGAATGAAAAGCATGAAAATATAGAAAAAAAGCAACACATAATCCAGTTAGGGATTATACAGTTTGGTTGTGAAATGAAAAAAAAAACCAACATACACAAGCACAACCTTTACTAAACTACACTTGTTATGATAAAGCCAGATTACAGCCGCTTAGCTTTGTGTTTGTGTCCGGCGGCTGCAGTGTTAGGGACCGTCTCACAATTATCAGAATAAATGTGAAGTGTTTCACTGTCTGTAGCCAATGATACTCACATTAAACACACAAAACATCCATGTGACTTACATCATTCATTTTAGACATTTTCAGCATTTCATTCATCAATCTTAGCAATAGGTCCTTTTAAAAAAAAAACGGAAATAAATTGACGTAGGGTAATACAAGTTCCGGTACTACTGGAAGACCAGCGCTTTTGTAATTTCACCTCACTATGTAACAGGTTTTCACTGCATCCCTGTTGTCATATTTTTATGTTGCATTTGTTTTCGGTTATGATTAGCCATGCTAGCCAACCAGCCCGGTAATGATGGTCTTGCTGGTTGTACAGCATGGGCATGCTGACCAAACAGCATAGTCAAGTTTGGTCACACTGTGTAGCTTGGTCAAGTCGATAATGCTTATAAATCAGCTGAACCATCAAACTCAAATGAAAACAAACCCCGTGCTGGTCAAAATCTAAGCTGGTCTACCAGCTTGAACTGAATAGCGATTAGAGCTAACTGGGTAATTCAAGCCCAGAAATGTACAATCTACTTCAGGATTTTGTCTAAACATCTCTGGTTCTGGTTTGAAATTATGGAGTAGCTAAACAGATGGAACAAAATTATGGAGTAGACGTTAACTTTCAGAACTTCAATTTCCCAGCCCTGGCTATTATGCAGAGGTGATGAGATACTACAGCGTTACTGAAGATGGGGATGATGGATGAGGGCCACAGAGGACACAGGAATAGCACTTCCTGCTTCCAAGGATCTTCTTGGAGGTCTCCCATCCAAGTACTAACCAGATCTAAACCTGCTTAGCTTTAGTAGATTTGTATGGTATGTTATGCTCTGACTTTCTTTATAACTGCTTCAATTTTGGCAAGAGTGGAGATGTAGACTTCTATGGCACTTCCCTCACAAACATCTGTGAACCTCTACCACAGGCCAATGAGTGCACAGGTAAGGGGTACATCTGTTGTAAGTCTAATTTAACTTAAAATCATTCACTTTGAGGAACATTAGAGTAGATATAAGAATATTTGTCTGTGTGTATAAGTGAGTATGTAGTTTCTTACACAAAGTCAGTCTCTTCTTTGAGCTGGGTCACAGGCTGGAAGACCAAAGCCCTACGGCGCATCCCCAGTAAACATGCCGAATCTTCAGTGTTGGCAAAGACACGACCTATACATACAGAAGCTTACACATCAATATAACACCTACATACAAATACGTGCAGAATGAATACCTTTACAAATACACACATGTACAGTTGCATCTCAAATTCAAATGAGAATATCACCAAAACTGATTGTGTAAACCTCACACTAGACCTCAAGTTGCTTGGATTGTGTCTCTCCACTCTTCCTCCAGTCTTTCAGTGATGGTTTGGGGAGCCATGTCTTCTGCTGGTGTTGGTCCACTGTGTTATATCAAGTCCAAAGTCAGCGCAGCCGTCTACCAGGACATTTTAGAGCATTTCATGCTTCCATCTGCTGAGAAGCTTTATGGAGAATTTCATTTTCAAGCAGGACTTGGCACTGCCCACACTGCTAAAAGTACCAACACCTGGTTTAATAAGCACAGTATCACTGTGATGGGCAGTAAACTCACCTGACCTAAACCCCAAAGAGCATCTATGAGCTATTGTCAAGAGGAAGATGAGAGACACCAGACCCAACACTGCTGACGAGCTGAAGGCCGCTATCAAAGCAACCTGAGTTTACATACCACCTCAACAGTGCCACAGGCTGATCACCTCCATGCCACACAGCACTGATGCAGTAATACATGCTAAAGGAGCCCCAACAAGTACTGAGTGTATATACTGAACAAACTTTTCAGTTTCAATCAATCAGTCAGTCTCCTTTTGAATTGGTCTTATATAATATTAAACTTTTTTGAGATGCTGACTTTTGGGTTTTCATTGGCTGTCAGCTATGATCATCAACATTAAAAGAAATAGACACTCTGTATGTAATGAATCTATTCACAAGTTTCATTTTTTTATTGAATTACTGAAATAATTAGTTGATAATAAAACAAAAGTGCATTTATATTTTGATTCAGTGTAGTTTAAGTAGTAGAGAGGCAGCCTTCCAGCAGAAGCCAAAAACTGAACTTAAAGTCTGGTAAACACTAAAATAATAATATTTTTAAATAATAATAAGTAAAAATAGTAATAAAGTAATTAAAAATAATTCATTGAAGTTTATATACAATAGTAACAGGACAAATCAGCTTTCATGAACTTATCTCATCAAGGTCAAAATCCAAAAATCTTCAACAAAACATATTCTCTTACATTATTATAATAAGAAGAGAAAACCTTCAGCCTGTGTTAGAAATAAAAAAGCGGGAAGAAAGGAAAAGATGAAAGTAAATTACACTGAAGTTCACTGTTTTCCTGTCTCCTCCCTGAACCTGGAGCACTTGGGTTCTGACCTTCTGTCATAAAGCAGAACCCACTCAAATTCTCTTCATTCTTTCTTTTCAAAATGAAACCACAGAACCATCGTTCACTGAAGGACATAATAAAATGTCACTCATTGTGACCTTTTCTTATGTATCACAATATGTAAGTATAACATTACACTACTATTGTGTTACAGTTTCAGAATGACTGCTCAAGTGCATCCATTTCTGCACTCTGTGTGTGTGTGTGTGTGTGTGTATTTACCCTCTATATAGAACTCCTTTAGTTTTTTGGAGATCCACTGCATAGCTTTAGCTGTAATCTTCGTCCCATAGTTCCTATCAAATGGAGATGGAGCTCCACCCTGAAATGCATTTAAAATGTATTTGCTATGGACAGCAGTCTCTGACATGTAATACAGTTTTGTAGGAAATAATTTACTTTTGCAGTTAGTAAAATTTCACCAAACACATTTTTAAGAAATATTTATTTAATTATTATTTATTTATTTATTTATTTATTTATTTTAGAATTTTTAAATTCCAGCTACAGATCACCTTAAAATTGCCTTAACACTTTCTTAAAACTTTATATGATATAACATTACAATATATAATATTACATGCAAAAGTTTGGGCACCCCTGCTCACATGTTTTTTTATCTACACAGAAAAATATATCTCTTTGTGTGTGTGTGTGTGTGTGTGTGTGTGTGAGAGAGAGAGAGAGATAAAGAGTGAGTGTGTGTGTGTTTGTGTATGGGAGACAGAGAGAGCATCTCTATGTGTGTGTGTGTGTGTTTGTACCTGCTGCATGTGTCCCAGGACGTTCTTCCTGCAGTCAAACACTCCTTTGCCCTCTTCAGAGTACAGCTGGTAGATAAAGTCTGTAGTAAAGTTCTCGTTGGAGTTTTCATTCCTGTAAAGAGAACAGACCCATATATTCACTACAGCAGTGATCATAAACCTTTTGTGCACCATAAACTGATTTTAAATTGTGGACATAGACCATTATGGATGCTGGTTGGCAGGCATTGTCACATTAATATCACTAACAGAACAAGGTCTAATGTATTACAGTATATCACCAAACAACACACAGATACTAACACATAACTGCTTATAAAACACAAGACTGCTGTCTCTTTTCTTATCAAACAGACTTTTATCTTCAATGGCTTGGAAGAAAGGCTCAAGTACTGTTTGTATACGTTTTAACTAGCAGTGTGCACAGCACATGTTAATCCAAAGGGATGTATAGACTAACTTCACTGTGAATACAGACACTACAGGAAACGAGCCTATAAATGATTATTTCGCTTCCTTCTGGTCTGGTAGCAGGTGTTGTGCAGCCTGTCCACAGCCCAGTGGTTCGGTGCATCTGCACTACACTGTTGTGCATGTTTTATTTATGTTTTATATAACACATCCTTTACAGGGAACAAACTTCTGCACTTTTAATAACCTCAGTTTAACATAATGCTTAAAAAAGAGTAAATATCACAGCACAGGTTCATGTTACATAAGTTCAAATAAATAAAATTGACGTAAAATGTATATATTTTTTAAATTTACATTTTACATATTTATGTTTACATTTATTCTCTGTAGAGATTTACTCGTTGTTTCATTTAGAAAATCAACAACAGAAGATTTGAACAGGGAAGACTAAACTGTAAACACAAGACTGTAAGATGAGACTGTAATACACAAACATGCTAGTTGCTCATTCTTTCATGCTCATATTGTAAAAAAATCAGTGTGAACAGTGTGTAATCAGATACCTGAGCACTAGGCCTCTCTGGATGCTGGTCTTCATCTTCTCCGTCAAGTGCTCTACATTGGTCTGGAAAATGCGGTTATTAAGAACTCACATTAACGTCACCACCACCCCCACCATCCTCCCCCCCTTATTGGTCCTCTCCTTCTACCTCTACTTTCTCTCCGCTGTAAACTCCGGAAATAGTCCACAGGGCTAAATATATCACTCTAAGTTTGGAGCAGGAGAAAGAAAAGAACAGGCTGAGGGGCAATGCCAATTCCATAACCCGCAAGTAGGGGGAGACATTATTCACTTGTGACTATAGAGCCTCGCTTATATCATCAATGTTCTGTTCATTCAGCCTCATTTTTAATATCCTCTAACAGACAATGGATGTGTTTGTGTGTCTCCAACACTCCCATCATAGCAGTAAAATCACTAATCACAGATTAACTACTTGGACTAATCACACTGCTATGTGTGTATCTGGGTCATCTTAAAATCCTAATATAGACACAGAGTGATTTGAGGCCAGGTGATGGACGAGTCACCTGTCCAGAGTGAGGAAGAGGGAGAGTCAAAAACAGGTATATTGCCACCCCGGTGAACATCTTAGGATGTAGAATATAGAGAATAAATTAGATTTGCTTTAGGCTGCAGATTTCAGACAATACGAGAAGTGGAAGAGCCTCAAGTTGGCAGTGTTTGCCTCACCTGCAGGTCTTTGATGTTGAAGGGTTCTTCATAGATGTACGCAGCATCAGCTCCAGCAGCCAGAGCACCCACAGTGGCCAAGTAACCACAGTAGCCACCCATGGTTTCAATGATGAACACACGCCTCTTCGTACCACTCGCAGACTGCTTTATGCGATCACATGTCTGTCTCAATGCACGTACACACACACACATACACACACACACACACACACACACACGGCAAACAGTTCAATGGTTAATGAGAATATCAACACACTGAGCTATATTGATCAAAAATTGAGTCCAGAGTTGCATTGTTTTAAAGTTTTTAATTTTTTGGTGCTTTATTGAATCAATAGTTTAGATTTTATTTACATCAGCTATATATATAAAAATATCCTTTTGCTGAACTATTGTCATAAATTATTAGCATTATGTTCTATATTCCTTAGATGATGATATTGGTAACATACTCAAATTAAGCATTTTTGTATTTAACCCAACCATTTGGGAGAGCACATTTAAGTCACTATATCTTATTGAAGAACTTAACACAACATGATTGTGCCATCTCTACCAATTGGTAGAGGTATGTTAGGCTAAAAAACATCCACTAGAGGTCTGGAAATACAACATTTTCTTATCTGAATGCAAACCAAATGCTACAAAACCATCTAGAAATAACACAGTGCATGATGTGGCCACATTGAAGCATAATTTGCAATGCAGCTTTGTACATATGTACATCTGGCCATATTTTGTTGGAGAATATCAATGTTGGGTATCCTGATAACATGCTGTTAAGATGATTGTACATTTGAGTACATTTGGCTCTGTTTTCTTTGACTGCACACTTAATGTATTAGTTCTAATGAAACTGAATGTGTACAAAAATAATACGTAGAAAATTTGAAACAAACATATTCAAACACATTTTTATGCCTGATTTAATCTTTATTACATACACAAAATACCTTATATCTTTGCACATTTGTATGCATTTAAAAGTCACTGTATGGCCCTGAGTGGCTCAGTGGATGAAGGTACTGATGCTATAATAAGAGGATTGAGAGTTCAAATCCTCATTCTGCAATTCAGTGATGATTTATCAGCAGCAGCTGAAAAGGAGGCGGAGCCTGACTTCATATGCATTGGAGGAGGTGTGTACTAGTCTTCACCCTCCTAGAGTCAGGGGCATTATAAGTGATTAGGAGAGTTCTAGCAGATGGGTGGGTCAATTTTTTCACCACTACATTGGGGAAAAATTAAAATAGAATAAATATTATATTTTTATTTTTCAGTATCAGAAAATCAATGGTATCGCCCATCCCTTCAATTCGGCTTAAGTTACAGATGTGCTGTCTGGCTGCTGGTGACAATTTTAGTACAACTGTATACAAAGCAGAAAACACACTCTCTCTTTGTGTGTGCATTCTGAGTGTGTGCTGGCTTACATTGGTGATAGCATTGAGAGCTGTGTCAGCCCCGATGCTCAGATCCGACCCAGGGATGTTGTTGGAGACGGTGGCAGGAACCATAACCATGGGGACACAGAGCTCAGGGTGTTTGGAGCGAGCTGCTAGCAACTCCAATAGACCCAGATATGCCTGCAATCAGAGCAAGAGCTTATGAGTAAGAGCTTAGCATTATGGGAAAGAAAAGTAGTGAGAGTGGGGACTTGGACCCTCCCTCACTTTTAATGCTTTTTACAATTTTAACATTTTTGGCTCTCTTTATCTTCTTTTCGGACATTTGTGACAATGAAAATTCCAAAAGCCTACATCACTTATTTGCCTGGACTATAACTTGGTTATAAGATGTTATATATGTTATGTAATCATTTAATAAACACAACGTTGTGTTTCTAAGTAGGAGACATTTTATTATGAAATATTATTTTTTTCTCTTTAAATGCAACTCTATAACTGGGTTGCCAGAAAATGATGATGGAGGCCTAATGAAAATGATGATGGAGGCCTAATGTTTTTCCTTGAGTTGCTACTAATTAAGCATGTAATCTAACACCTGTTTCATCTCATCAGGTGATCATTAAACTCTCCATGAGGTATGTTAAATATATTCTAGCAAGAACATGACATGGGATCCTTAAGAGTGAAGGAATTTAGAATCACTGCTGGAGACTGATTACACACTTACAATTATATATATATACTAAATGATAATAAAATAAATCATGATAAACAGTTGGAAAGGTTGCAAAATGTCAAAACTGTGTAATGAGGTGAGACAGACATATAGAAATAAATAATGCAATGGTATGGATGGTTGTACACAACAGTAATTCAATATAATCATACAGAAGGGTACTTATAGTTATGTACAGTGCAGTGTAAAAGTAAATGAACAGTGATTTTTATACTCCACACATTGGAATCTACCTTTTGTGAACTATAGAGGGATTAGAACTTTATATGTATACATATATTGACATATTTCAGAGAACCATAAGCAGCTGAGCACAGAACCAAAGCAACAGGATTCATGTTAAAACAGTTACTTATGGACTGCAGCATTTTATACTATTCATACTACAACACTCTTAAAACAGATGGGTTCTTT
Source organism: Crenuchus spilurus (assembly GCA_036984385.1). NCBI lineage: Eukaryota > Metazoa > Chordata > Actinopteri > Characiformes > Crenuchidae > Crenuchus > Crenuchus spilurus. Next base: position 46,457 of record BRDA01001915.1, read on the forward strand.
CAAGGGTTCTTTAGTAAAGAAAAAGCGGTTCTATATAGAACCATGAACACAAAAGAATACAAAGGGTTGCTTGATTTAAGGGTTCTTCAGATTGATGAGGAATGTGCTGTAGATGGTTCTTTACAGAAACTTTTTGATTTCTGGTTCTATAGAGCACCAAAAAGGGTTCTGCTGTGGTTATGATGTCAAGCTTGTAATAATAGAAGAACCCTTTTTGATGCTCTATAAAACCAGCTATAACACTTTCCTCATCTAAAGAACACTTTCACCATGCAAAGAACACTTTGGGTACTTTGGGTGTTCATGGTTCTATATAGAACCGTTTTCTTTACTAAAGAACCCTTGAAAGAACCCATCTGTTTTAAGAGTGTAGTAGTATGAATAGTATAAAATGCTGCAGTCCATTAGTAACTGTTTTAACATGAATCCTGTTGCTTTGGATCTGTGCTCAGCTGCTTGTGGTTCTCTGAAATCTCTTATAAGAGTGTAGAAGAAAAGGTCATTTGTAACAGTAATGCTATATTGCTGCTACATAAATACAAGTAAATCTGTTTCATTCACAATAAAGTAAAATAATATATAAAAAAAATTAAAAGCAATCTTAAACCACACGATGAATGCAAGTTCAAATGTATATAACCACAGTATTTACCTCAAATCCTCCGATGACCAGTAAAGCATTGATGTTGTGAATTTTCATCTGTTTAGCGATTTCTTTCAAATGTTTGCCTGGAAGAGTCCTGAAAGCAAAAAAAATTAAAAATAAAAACTAGAAAAGTGCATTTCCTGAAGGAAACGCAGGATGTTGCACAGCTAACATGGCTCACATGCTAAGGTATCACAGATGGTTTTTAAGTGATGTGGTATCTGTGGTGGTAGCTATAGTGTTGCTATGGTATTTGAGGTGGTTGCTAAGGTGTTGCTATGGTATCCATGGTGGTTGCTAAGGTATTGCTATGGTATCTTAAGTGGTTGCTAAGGTGTTGGTATGGTATCACTGGTGGTTGCTAAGGTGTTGCTATGGTATCTGAGGTGGTTGCTAAGGTGTTGCTGTGGAATCCACGGTGGTTGCTAAGGTGTTGCTATGGTATCTTAGGTGGTTGCTAAGGTGTTACTATCCGCAACATAATTATATATATATATATATATATATATATATATATATATATATATATATATATATATATATATATATATATACACAGTTAAGGTCAAAATTATTAGCCCCCATAATAGATTAAGTC
>BRDA01001915.1:58443-70187 GCA_036984385.1 Crenuchus spilurus
GAATGTCTCCAATCTGTTACTTTCACTTTGTGACAGTACAATCACACCCTCCAAAGTACCGATTTAACCTGGTGTCCAATTTAGCCATGAAACCTCCCACACTAACATGACAGTGTTTCACTTTCATTGTCTAACCTCTGTAAGTGTTAAATATACAACTTAAGTGCCACTCACCCACAGTGTCTTCCCATCACCTCCAGTACGAATGTTCTCTGGTGGCTACAGTATAAACATAGCATGCACAGTCATTATATACTGGGTTTCACAAACACCATAGCACACAGATTGTTCTTCAGTGGCCAAACTGAACTCTCTCATATTTACCTGTTAGATGTATAACATATTAAAGGCCATCTATCATAGATCTATCATCTGTTTGTCTGTTAGGCTTAATTAAGCATCCCCACATTAATTAATTTATGCATGTCTCCACCATCACCAACAACAAAAAATATCATATTTGTGCAGGGTTGCCAGGTTTGCCTAAACAGAAAATATAATTAATGACAAAGTAAGTTTACAAGATTTACTTTCCAAAGCTTCTTCAAATGTCTGGGATTATATGCTTTTATATATAACTAGAGGTGGGTAATCCAGGTCCGGAAAGTAAAAATCCATCCCAGGATGTTGCTCCAACTTCATGTGTGTCCGCTGCAGCATATCTGCAGCAGAAACATCAAGGCAGTTGGAACAAAATCCTGGGGTGGATTTTTACTTTCTGGACCTGGATTACCCACTTCTGTATTTAACATATATAACTGACTGCTATATGATTTGGGGTATTATCAGCTTGTGTAGTGTGACTCTACATAAAACAATGAGGTTGGGGATCAATATCAGGATTTTGAGGGATCTGGCAACCCTAGAATGAGCCTAACTGTACTAAAGCTGGTCAAACAGCTGGTGGAAAAGGTGAATAAAAGTCAGCCAGTTGATGTTTTAGTGCTAAGCACATGTGTACAGACAAAAAGACATCAAATCTGACCTGACTGCTCAGATTCAAGTCACATGCTCACAAACGGGATATTCTGTGCAGTGATGCTACCCCAACCCCCTGCTCAGTTAATGATACCACATATGGCCAATACATGTAGATAAAACACTGATGTGTGTGTGTATGCATACACACACATGTGGAGCTGCCTACTGGTATAAATGAGTCAAGTGTGTTTGCGTGTGCCTTCTGGCATGCGTGCATGACTCAGAACGTTAAATCTTTAAAGTGCCCGGAGCTGTGGTCATGCATGTCATATGTCACGTGTGTAAGCATGCTTGCGTGAGTGTATGCCTGTGTATGCAGTATGTGTGCCTGCATGGGTGTGTTAGTGTGTGTTTCTATGAGCTGTCAGTTCATATGCATGTGTCTGTGGTGTGTGAATACCTCTGAGCTGTGGTCATGATGGCGTCCACCACCTCTATGATCCTGTGCAGAGCAGAGTCAGTGCCAATAGTCATGTCCGTGCCACAGAAGTCATTATCTATAGACCCCACCATGCCCACGATGTGCAGGGCAGAGTGTGTTTCTGCCGCCTGCTCATTAATCTGACCTGAGACAAAATCATGTATAGAAAGAGAGACATACAACAGGGAAAGAAACAATAATCAGTCAAAAATGCAGAAAACAGCTCATGTAAGGAGAAGGAAATAATATGTGGTTACTGTGCCTTTAAGAAGTTTATATGTAAACAAACTCTCATAAGATTTGCTATTATGTAAAAGCCTTAAAACAGAGATGTTCAATCTGATCCACAGCAGGCTGATGTGGCTGCAGGTCTTTGTGTCAGTCAAGCCCACATGATGAGGGTCACCTTCAATGTATTTCTGAGCTAAAATAAAAGTTGATCAATTGCTTGATTGACTTAATCCTATTGCTGGACAGCTTATTGATTTGAATAACTTTGTTAAACCATCCTTAGAGGACATTTACAGCACGTGTTGTCTCCACACATCCACCATTACTCACCCTTGCCAGAACTTATTTGTCTTCCTGTCACAGAAGGCAATACAGGGCTATTCTTGAACCTCTAGACTAAGAAGCAGCCTCTTCCCCAGGGCCAGCAGACAACTAAATCTGAGCACTAATAACCCTCATTTACTGTCTATTCTGTCACTCAGCACTCAGCATCCTTCATTCACTTTCATTTAATATCAGGATAATAATATTATAATAATGATTTAACAGGGACCCGAGTGGCTCAGCAGGCTAAGACGCTGACACTATGACTAGAGGATCGCGAGTTCGAATCCCGGTCATGTTGTTTCCCATCAACAGCTGGGGCCCAATAGAGCAAAAATTGGCAGTTCTCTCTCTGGGCGGCTAGATGGCGCTCTCTCTCCCTCACTTTCACATTGCAATGTCCGCTGGCTCAGCCGTTTACTGATTGGTCCATTCGGGAATGGTGGAACTGATTCCCAATTGGGAATCATGTGCTTTCCTCCGAGTATCAGCAGTACTTCAAAAAGAGGTGGTGGCTGCATCACACGGATCGGAGGAGGCTTGTGCATGTCTTCACCCTCCTACACAGTAAATCTGCCAGTGTTAAATCAACACTATTAGAGTTAAATTAACACTGGGAGTGTTACATTTTGACACCGTCAGTGTTAATTGAACTCTAATAGTGTTGATTTAACACTGCCATGTTTACTGTGTAGAGTCAGTTACAGTGCAAAGTGATGGGGAGAGTCCTAACGGATGGAATGGGCTAATTGGCTACTACTACATTGGGAAGGGGAAAAAATGGGCAAAAATAAATAAAAAATTTAAAAAATAAATAATAATGATTTAACAATAGCATGACTGTACACCAAAACTTCAGCTGTTACTTCTGAATGTAGTTGCTCTCTGCTGATATCCATCACTGTATGTACACAGTATTATATTTATCTTTAGAAACAGAGTGCACAATCATTGACCAATGTGCTAGCACACCTCTGCATTCAAGGGGGCAGTCAGTCAGTAGCCTTATCCCTGGGGAGCATTTGGGTTAGGTCCTTTGCTCAAGGGCGCTTCAGTCAAGTCCTGCCAGGAGGTCGAACCAGCAAACACAAGACCAGGGTCCCTAACCACCAGGGCACAGCTGCCCCCAAAGAGATGCTTCTCTGTTACCTGTTTCAACAAGTTCCTCCAGCAGACTGCTCCACTCCTCTCTGAAAAGATTAGCTCCGGTCAGGCTGCCGTCTCCGCCAATCACACACAGGTTTGTGATTCCGAGCTGCACCAGGTTCTGAGCTGCACGTAGACGGCCCTCATGTGTGCGAAACTCCTTACAGCGGGCACTGCCAATCACTGTGCCACCCTGCAAACAGATACACAAGCAATGCCAGAGATTTGTCACTAGAGTTTACAGACTGGGCTCATAGCAGCATAGCTACACATAACCTAAAGTGTTAGCCCTGCAATAACCACAAGATAACAAGCTAGCCTCTAGGGCGCCCAGCGGAGCTCAGCGGACTAAGGTGCTGTCACTATCATCTGAGAACCGCGAGTTTGAAGGTGGCTTGACTTCACATGCATCGGAGGAGGCCTGTGTTAGTCTGCACCCTCCTACAGTCAGGAATATTACAAGTGATAGGGAGAGTCAACGGATGGGCGTGTCTGTTTCACCCATACATACACAAGTATATTTAATATTACCAAACCTGCATAAAACAGGTTAAATAAAATTTTTATTCATTCAAGTCCCTCACGTACATGATAATGGTCGATTATGCAGTTTGAATATAGTACTGACCAGCTGCAGCATGCTGGAGACACTCTCCCATGTGGCCTCCTGGATGTTGTGTCCTCCATCCACCATGCCCTGGTAACCCTACAAGAGAAAGATCTCTCAACTTATGACTTCTTAGTTCATATTTAAGCAAAACAGCAATTGATTATTTAAATCATGTAACCTATACATTTTCAGCCAATTTTCTACACATTTTAGTGCACAATTTTTGATTTTTTTGCAAAATTTAACACATTTGAAAGCAAGAATAGTTTTATTAATAGCTTTGTGTTCTATTCTGAATAAAATATTGACATTTGCCATCTCCACATCATTGCATTCAGTTTTTATTCACAATTTGTTTAGTGTCCCAACTTTTTTGGAATCCGGTTTGTAATTAATAAGTAATTATTTGGTCAAAGACACTTAAAATTATATATATATATATATATATATATATATATATATATATATATATTTATTTATTTATTTTTTTTACTTTTTTAAAGATTTATCCAGTTTGCTTGAAGTCACCGGCTCAGTTAAATAATCTCTAGCACTTTCAAAACAATGTAATCAGTGATAGATCCACACCTCACGGATAAAATAGACTTTGGCTCCAACATAAATGCCCATCCTGACCACAGCCCGTACTGCTCCATTCATTCCTACAGAGAGAGAGAAAGAAAATGAGAGAATAAGGGTAGAATGGCAGTGTTATTTTGATCTATCCATATCTTTTACTTTCACCTGTTCTAAGCATAACCGTCTTTCCTAATGAACAGTTTTCCTAATTATTATTTATTATTTAAACATCTGATTCTACAGAGGAACAAAAGACCCCCTTTGAATGAATAAGTTGTGCCCTGTCCGTCATGTGAAAACACTAATAAGGGTCCACCACCCAGCCAAAAAAAATTTAGGGGAAACATTGGCTATGTTTACATGTAGCCCAATAATGTGTTAATAATATAGTAGCTCAATCAGAAGGAATATGTGTATATACCTCAAATACAATACAGTAGTCTGACTGAGGTCAATATGAATACAGTTTCTACTGGATATTGAAATAATCCATTAAATTCAGATTTTTATTGTAAAAACCAATCACTGTATTGCAAATGGTGTCAGAAACCACATTAAGTCTGAGATTTCTACACAACACAGAGCCATTTGAGGCTAGTGTGTGACTTGTACATTTCTTCTGTACAAAATGTACCAGACTACTGAAGAACTGATGCTGAACTGACCACTACAGTAATACTGAATGCATGTGATGTTGAACAGACATCCGTAGCAATGACAAATTGGCCACTGTAGTGATGCGGAAGTGGCAGCTGTAAAAAGATGCTGAACTCACCACTATAGTGATGTCTAACTGGCTATTATAATAATGTTGACCTGGCTGATATACTTATGCTGAACTGACAGCTGTAGTGATGCAGAACTGACCATGACAGTGATATTGAATTGACTGTTATAGTGATGCTGATCTGACAGCTGTAGTGAGAAATTGACCACCACTATAGTGATGCTGAACCGGCTGCTATAGTGATGCTGAACTGACCTCTATAGTGATGCTGAACTGATCACTATAGTGATGCTGAACTTTCTGCTATAATGATGCTGAACTGGCTGTTATAGTGATGTTAAACTGATCACTATAGTGATGCTGAACTGGCTGTTATAGTGATGTTAAACTGATCACTATAGTGATGCTGAACTGGCTGTTATAGTGAGCTGGCTGCTATAGTGATTCTGAACTGTCCGCTATAGTGATGCTGAACTGGCTGCTATAGTGATGCTGAACTGGCTGCTATAGTGATGTTGAACTGTCTGCTATAGTGATGCTGAACTGGCTGCTATAGTGATGCTAAACTGTCCGCTATAGTGATGCTGAATTGCCTGCTATAGTGATGCTGTCCGCTATAGTGATGCTGAACTGGCTGCTATAGTGATGCTGAACTGTCCTTATAGTGATGCTGTCCGCTATAGTGATGCTGAACTGGCTGCTATAGTGATGCTGAACTGGCTGCTATAGTGATGCTGAACTGTCCGCTATAGTGAGCTGGTTGCTATAGTGATGCTGAGCTGTCTGCTATAGTGATGCTGAACTGTCCTTATAGTGATGCTGTCCGCTGTAGTGATGCTGAACTGTCCGCTATAGTGATGCTGTCCGCTATAGTGATGCTGAACTGGCTGCTATAGTGATGCTGAGCTGTCCGCTATAGTGAGCTGGCTGCTATAGGGATGCTGAGCTGTCCGCTATAGTGATGCTGAACTGTCCTTATAGTGATGCTGTCCGCTATAGTGATGCTGAACTGTCCGCTATAGTGAGCTGGCTGCTATAGTGATGCTGAACTGTCCGCTATAGTGATGCTGAACTGTCTGCTATAGTGATGCTGTCCGCTATAGTGACGCTGAACTGGCTGCTATAGTGATGCTGAACTGTCCGCTATAGTGATGCTGAACTGGCTGCTATAGTGATGCTGAACTGTCCTCTTTAGTGATGCTGAACTGTCCGCTATAGTGATGCTGTCCGCTAAAGTGATGCTGACCTGTCCTTATAGTGATGCTGTCCGCTATAGTGATGCTGAACTGGCTGCTATAGTGATGCTGAACTGTCCACTATAGTGATGCTGAACTGGCTGCTATAGTGATGCTGAACTGGCTGCTATAGTGATGCTGAACTGTCCGCTATAGTGAGCTGGTTGCTATAGTGATGCTGAGCTGTCTGCTATAGTGATGCTGAACTGTCCTTATAGTGATGCTGTCCGCTGTAGTGATGCTGAACTGTCCGCTATAGTGATGCTGTCCGCTATAGTGATGCTGAACTGGCTGCTATAGTGATGCTGAGCTGTCCGCTATAGTGATGCTGAACTGGCTGCTATAGTGATGCTGAACTGTCCTCTTTAGTGATGCTGAACTGTCCGCTATAGTGATGCTGAACTGTCCGCTATAGTGATGCTGTCCGCTAAAGTGATGCTGAACTGTCCTTATAGTGATGCTGTCAGCTATAGTGATGCTGAACTGGCTGCTATAGTGATGCTGAACTGTCCACTATAGTGATGCTGAACTGGCTGCTATAGTGATGCTGAACTGGCTGCTATAGTGATGCTGAGCTGTCCGCTATAGTGAGCTGGTTGCTATAGTGATGCTGAGCTGTCCGCTATAGTGAGCTGGTTGCTATAGTGATGCTGAGCTGTCCGCTACAGTGATGCTGAACTGTCCTTATAGTGATGCTGTCTGCTGTAGTGATGCTGAACTGTCCGCTATTGTGAGCTTGCTGCTATAGTGATGCTGAACTGTCCGCTATAGTGAGCTGGCTGCTATAGTGATGCTGAACTGTCTGCTATAGTGATGCTGAACTGTCTACTATAGTGATGCTGAATAGCCTGCTATAGTGATGCTGAACTGTCCTCTTTAGTGATGCTGAACTGTCCGCTATAGTGATGCTGAACTGTCCGCTATAGTGATGCTGAATAGCCTGCTATAGTGATGCTGAACTGTCCTCTTTAGTGATGCTGAACTGTCCGCTATAGTGATGCTGAATAGTCTGCTATAGTGATGCTGAACTGTCCTCTTTAGTGATGCTGAACTGTCCGCTATAGTGATGTTGAATTGTCCGCTATAGTGATGCCGAACTGTCCGCTATAGTGATGCTGTCCGCTATAGTGATGCTGAACTGTCCGCTATAGTGATGTTGAATTGTCCGCTATAGTGATGCTGAACTGTCCGCTATAGTGATGCTGAACTGGCTCCTTTAATGATGCTGAACTGGCTCCTTTAATGATGCTGAACTGTCCGCTATAGTGATGTTGAACTGTCCGCTACAGTAATGCTGAAACGGCTGCTATAGTCATGCTAAACTGGCCACTACAGTGATGCTGAACTGTCCGCTATAGTGATGCTGAACCGGCTGCTATAGTGATGCTGAAATTGCCACTACAGTGATGCTGAACTGGCTCCTTTAATGATGCTGAACTGTCCGCTATAGTCTGTTAAAGTGATGCTGAACTGTCTGCTATAGTGATGCTGAACTGTCCGCTACAGTGATGCTGAACCGGCTGCTATAGTGATGCTGAACTGGCTGCTACAGTGATGCTGAACTGACAGCTGCAGTGACGAGCTGCCCAATACGGTGGTGCTGAACTGACCAGTGTAGCAATGCTGACCTGCCCGCTGTAGTGACGTAATGTGGCGTGGTAGGAAGCATCGCTGCTACTTGACTCTCCTCACGTACTCGCGCGCTCACGACTCCAGGCGCGCACGCGCTGCAAAATCTCTGCGGCTTTCCGCACTAACAGCTGCCTCACAAGACCACACAGGACTGTCATTCCAGAATGACTGCAGTCACTTTAATCATCCCTGTTAAAAACCAGCCAAGTACATTCACCTACTGCTCAGCACGCGGGAAACATCAGACTTCAAAGGACTTGCTATTATTAGACAGACTACCTCAGACCTGTGACTGAACAGTGCTAGTCTGTGCCTGCACTGAGTGTTGAAGTTGTGTAATTTCTAAGTCTTGTCTTACACTGAACTGTACATCATATATCACAATACAGAGACAATATTCTTATAATGCATTACAAATTAGTAATAATGTGATATATATATACTGCTGAGATTACGTGCTATATTCATACTGTCAGTTATACTACCTCCACAGTCTTATATACTTATGTAAATATATTACTTTTACTTTTATGTATATTATCATTGTAAGTTATGTCATTCTTATTTCTGCCTATATACGTTTATGTACAATTTGATATTGTGCTGCTGTACTATCTATCTATCCATCTACCATAAGCAGAAATGGTGGGACCATCTGTTGAGTAGAAAACATCACTAAGGCTAATGTCACACTCCTCTCTTATGTGAAGGCCGGTGTTTCCAGGCTAATCCTGCTGAAGCCGGGCTCACCTTGAGCATCTCCGCCGCTGGTCAGTACGCCGATAGACTTCCCTGCTCCGGAGAGATTCTCGAAGAATTTTTTAGAGTCCGGCATCGTTCAGCTTGAAGCTTTCCTGTTACAGACTTTTCGGTATGAGAACACTTTCTTCCTTAACGCGCGAAAAGAATTACAAGCAGCTCTGTTTTTTAAACAGTTGCAGTTTTTTTCCTACCCGTATTCAGGCAAGCCCTGTCCCCTACGCTGTGATTGGATAATAGTTTGCAGCTGGGCTTCTTGTTTGTGACTCACGCAGCCAATCCTCGAAGGGAGGCGGGACTTGTCGGAATACGGGTAGGGGGATAGCGTGAGAATGTTGGGCCTACACTGACGGACAGCAGCGTCGACCAATAGGATTATCGATCACGTATTCTAAACAACATTTGGACCCGTTATAGTGGTTAAGACAAACGTAGCGACTTAGTAGAGTAATTAAACATCATAAATCAGCAAACAGGTGATAATAAATCAAGGTCAAACTGCTACCGCGTGATCTTATTGTAGCTGGTTAATGAAATATAAAACAATAGTACAAGATTCTATACTGCAAAGATGCAACAAGTCTCATGTGTTTCACTATGCTTTTTGAACAATTGACCTTCCTACGTCCCTGCAGTGCTCATGACTCTTTTTCCCTGATGGGGGGTGAGAGAGAGAGAGAGAGAGAGAGGGTGTGAGAGAGAGAGAGGTTTGAGTGAAAGGTGTATGAAAGGTGTATTAAATATAAATGTTAATATGCACACACACACCAATTGCTGTGTCATTCTCCACTGCTCTTCTGTCCTGTTTACAGCCAAAGCCTCACACACAGCCCCCTCCCTGTGTCTGGGGAGAGAAAGAAGGGGAGGGGGTCTATATTGGGATGGTGTTTCTTCTCACACTGCTGATGCTGCTTGCTGTTCATGCTTAGTTGTAATATAATGATGCTGTGTAGGCCTTCACAATGCAGCATACACTCACAAAAATCATAAATAAATAGAACATCCAAATAAATAAATAAAAATATAATAAATATATTATTTGATTAAATAAATTATTGATAAAATAAATAAAGGATATATTCAGACATGCTAGCATCTATCAACTACACTATATGTCCAAATATAGAGATAAATATTAACTAACTCAAAATCTACACTCTTGACTAAACATGACAGTACATATGTAACCCCTTACTATAATTTGTAGTGCTGGGCAATGTTTTACATCAAGAGAAAAGAAGCTCTTATTTTATACAAGGCTCATCCATAACTCATACATAAATGACGTCACACAACACGTAGATTTGTTTGAAACTATGTGAATGTGCTGCCCTCTTGTGGCTGTATCGATATATTATTATTGATTTAACAGAAAATTAACCTTTTAAAAAACGAGGAAAAAAAGAATATAGTCATTCTTTTCAATGATTGATATTAAATGATTGCAGGGTTTATCATTATTTGTTAAGTCTGCAACACAGAGTTGCCAGGTTCGCGTTTTTCTCACGGAATTTGGCTTGTTTGAAAGTGCAGTCGCAGAGGTGCTGTTTTTTGTTGCTTCTTTTAAAACTATTAAGGCTAATAATATTTTATTAACAATGCGATTATTAAACAATACAGCTAATAATACCGATGTACACATTAACTATAAAAAGTATAATTTAGAAAATAACGTTAGAAACCAAGTAAGATTTAACGGAATAAGTAGCTGCTAGGTCTATTACCATTCAAACGCCTGTGACACCTTAGTTTTTGAGTAGCTTCAGCTTCTAAAATGCGGGTTTTACACAGACTTTGGAATGGAGCGTTTTTGCTGGATCTGGCAACCCTGGAAAAATGGGTTCTCCCGTAGGTTACTCCACACTGCGCCTGTTGACATAGTAACACAACCACAAACACAAGCATGGTCCGCAGTAAGTGCACTTTCATTCCTATTCATAGCAAATACAGCTAATGTTAGCCAATAAACATTCACATTTACCTGAATGTTGCTTACATAAGTGCCTAATTTTTATATTATGCAGTGTTACATACTATTTGTTAGCCAGGCTTTGGAAAGTCCTGTGTGCTGGTAACTTAACAGGCTAAATAAGTACATTTTTAATTTTAGAGCTGGTAAGGCATGCTTTTCCAGCACGTTTAGACTTTTCTCTAAGACATATAGGATGTAACACATCTTTTCTTTCATGTTCAGTCATCAGTAAGTAATGCTGTAATCCAATTTATTTTAATTTATACATCTCTGCAGAACAAACGTGAGCAGATCCTGTGCTGCACCCGTTAACAGACAGGTTACTGTAATACAAGATGTAGATGCGCACTATAAATTATTTTTGAAGTAGTAATATAGCTTTTTAATGATTTTGAGTAGCATATCCTTAGCGATTAATGCAGTTATATACATTCAGAACTGACATTTTACCGTTTTTCCAAACATGAATATTATAATAAAAAAGGGTAGCTAGAGGAGACGTGACATAATACTACAACCTTTTACTTTTTAATATATTGATTAGGTCGTAAAACACATAGCCACAGAAAAATAAACAATATGTCTGCAAATGAATGTATACTTCATAATACAGTTTATCTATTTCTTTCCATTAAAATAAATCAGGAAAAATTAAAAATAAAGGTCAATATTACATTGTTTGCAATGACTGTTTGACCTCTGTGGGCACCCTTACTCTGATGACGTCGGACTAACTGGCGGGAGTTTTATTTTTTACCTCAGAAAGATGCTAAGATAACTTATACTTTGAGACAAAATTCGGCGTGACGCACAAAAATATAGCACTGTTAGAGAGACTTAAATATTTAATACTTAAATATTTTCAGGTCTGAAGTTTTGCAAAAAGAAAGTTTAAACACCCCATTAAGACTGCAGACTTTTTTTTCTACTTTCTCAAAGTGATTAGATTAGAGAGATTTTGTTCTGATTATTATATTTACGATTGATTTTTTTATTGTAATTAAATTATAATATATTATACAAATATACAGTATATTGTACAAACCGGATTCCAAAAAAGTTGGGACACTAAACAAATTGTGAATAAAAACTGAATGCAATGATGTGGAGATGGTAAATGTCAATAT
>BRDA01001916.1:0-11933 GCA_036984385.1 Crenuchus spilurus
TATATATATATATATATATATATATATATATAGTATATAAGTATTTGGAACATATACCACTGTTTGACACATTTGAACAGCTCAAGTAATATTGTAATAATTTAATTATTTTTTTTTTTACATTACTGGTGATGGGGCTTATATTGTATATAGCCATTTTGTTTATTCAAAATAACCATCATAATAATTATATATCAAATTGCGTGTGTGTGTGTGTGTGTGTGTGTGTGTGTGTGTGTGTGTGTGCGCGTGTGTGCGTCTGTGTGTGTGTGTTGAAAGTATTTACTGTTGATGGTTTAATAGTCAAAAATCAACAATAATGGCTCCAGTGTAATACACTGTTTTCAATGGATGATGTTTTGTCTTACAGTGTCCTTTAGGCCAATGATCTGCCCAAACAAGAGCACTGTTTGTTTATTGCCCTGCTCAGCCACACCTATTCAAAATGGCAATTAACAGATTAATTGAGAAATCACTAACTGCACTGGACACCAGCCATCCAGACCTTGTTTTGAAGACACCATTTTAGGCATAAAATGTATTTAAAAATAATATTAACAATGATGTCTAGTGAGGACATTAGTTTCATCATGTACCAACTCTCAACAAGATGCTTTTTGGGGACAATAATTATGCAGAAGTCTGCTTAATATCACCACTGCTTTGAAAAATGATGTGTATGTTTCTTTAAAATCTCATATAAAATCACTACAGAATGACCTTATTTAATTAAGCAGAAAAAGTTTATTTCTCCTTTAATTTAAGCCTGTACAGCTCTTTTAATATGTCTTCAGTCTTGTGTTGTGCTGTGTTGAAGACCCTGACTCAGATACAAATGGCGCTGCCCTGGCAGCATCTCAGAACACTGCAGTCTTGTACTGCTAGCTCTTATGCCATGATGCCCTGCCAGCTTATCTGCAGCTACACCTGATAAATGGGATGAAAATAACCTGTGTCACAAATGCAGATAAGCCCTGCGCCTCTCTGAGTGAACGCTGTACACACACGTGCACACACTCACACACATAAGCCACAAAGTTGTCATCTCATTAGAGGTGAATGGCTTTATCGGGCGCAACTCCACCGCTCTCCTAAGTGGATGCATTATAATTTCAGGCAGTGCTAAAAGTGAAAGGGTATTAATATGCGTTTACATCTGTCTTCTATTAATATTCATGCCTGAATCCACGTCTCTACACAAAGCCAATTTTCTGGCCATCTGGGTTATGGCTGGTGGAGGTGATGGATCCGTTTTTATTTGTGAGGCGGCAATACATCATGAATTTCCCTCTTCAGCCTGCGCTGAGGTGCTGCAGAGGGCCCACACACAAACTGGAGCATTTTAATTAGAAAATAAAAGATGGGCTTCGGTGGGACCCCCCATCTCCCTGCACTTACTCTCAGTGGTGGGCAGCAGGAAAAAATACAGACACACACACACCTGCTTTTTATTTAGCTAGAAGACAATACCTTCGAGTGTAAATGCACTTGTTTTATATGCTTTGAAAAAGCTCTAGGTAGCCATTTAACTGACCTTTTTGGTATTATAGCACTTTCATAGGTGATCTGTGGGCACAGTCTGTTACTTCAAGCTTTTTATGGCATTTTGTTTGACTTTACAAAATACAATAAATTATTCAGTGGGTAAAATATTCGCATGTGGATTTTAAATCCATCTACAATCTTCATGGACGTTAAGAAAGCCAAGAAAGCATGTTAAGCACTGCTTTTAAGCATACATTCTAAACTATAAATGGTACCTAATGAGCACATAAGTGGTTGGATATGGATTTTTAAAGTGTTTCTATGCACCACATTGGAATAGAGGTTTTTTATTATTATTATTTCATGTAACAGACATGCAGAAGTCCTTAATGGAAGACATAGGCTGGTGGTCCAGATATAGAGTAAGCTTAGGCACTGAATCATTTTCAGTGGAACAGCTCCATTAGTACAGTAATGCGAAGCAACAGCAGAAGGTGGCCATTACTACATTACATCACTGATAGTGATAACAAATAGGCTGCACCTTGTAAAAAGGTATAAAGTGCCGAATGCATTACACAATTACATATGGAGACAAAATCTAGCATAATGACCTGTTTAATGTCTGTGTTTAATGGTCTCACAACAGCTCTGTACTGCTGTAAGGCCATTTAATGAATATTTAAAGAAGATATTAGTGCTGTTCATTTTAATAATGTTTAAGCCTTCTAAGGAAAGAGAAATATGGGTCATATGAGTTTCTGGACATCAAATGAAGTAAAAATGAAAAACATCCATCAAGAAGTGTCAACAGAGCACACCAAGCATTTATTTTATGTTCTAAAATATAAGGGCTACATAATAAGTGATGACTGGTTTAAGTTAAAGAGTACCCATAACATCACTTTTAGACATGATTTTAAAAATATTTCACATTCCACCAAAAGTAAAGCAGATCAGTCATAACTATTCACTGACATGTATAATTTACTGTAAATCACACCAGAGTTACAGTATGCACCAATATGAACACAATATGAAATATTATATTAACCCTAACGTAGAGGATATGCAAATTAACTAAATAATATTTATGAGCTGATGTAACTGTAGCCACCAATGTGTAAGAATATACCCATAAAGTTACATTTTATATCTGTTAGAAATCAAGGACTGTTGTTGTGCTCACCCTGTTTAATATATAATATACAAATAAAGCTTCTTGAAGAAGCCAACTTCAAAATAGTATTATTATTATTATTATTTTTATTTTTATTATTATTAATAATAATAATAATAATAATAATAATAATAATAATATTATTATTATTATTATTATTATTATTATTATTATTATTATTATTATTATTATTATAGTTAAAGCAAAACAGCTTTGTTCAAACTGAGATTTATTTCTATAGTAATTGAATGGTGGAATAGTGAGTGGTGGTGAGTAGAACCCAAGTGCACTGAATTATGAAGTTAATTTAACTCATTTTATTGGTCCAGTTCAATTATTATTAAATGTTTCCATAATGTAAAGAAGCTGGGTCTCACTTTTTGTCAGACAACTATACATTGTCTATGGCCAAATTATTAGCACACTGGGCTGGGCTTCCCAAAAATTTAAAGATCATTGTTAAATGGTCGTGCAAAGTATACATGGAAGCCTCTCTCTTCCCAGATAAGCTGTTTTTAATATTGTGATGATTTTGGCTTTGTTTAGTGAAACTCAGTTGAGTCTCAGCAGATTCAGAGTATCGGTTTTGGACCAGGCTTATTTTCAGGACTAGGATTAGGATCAGGCTTGGGTTGAAGTTGCAACCCATTTCCCCGTTGCAAATTTCCCCATTGTGGGATTAATAAAGGATTGTCGTATCTTATCTTATCTTAAAGTTCAGGTTTAGGATTAGGGAAAGTTGAAAGAGTGCAACACCCAAAATCATGTTGGCACATCCTCACAACCCCAGTTTTAAAGACGCAAAATTCTGACTCAAGCGTTTCTTATGTTGATGTAAAATTGTGTAGAATTGTGTGAATTTTTGAGTGAGCCATTGCTTTAAGTTGAATTTAATAGATATTCAATTGAATGTAAGTTACATCTTCAAAGCATCTACATTCAAGGTTCTGTCCTGATGCAAACAATATATTGCAATATGGAGGTGTTATAGATTTTATGAAGCACAGACTAAAGATTTAAAGTTGTATTCAGGTTTTGCCCATAACATCACCATGACATAGACATCAGTGACAGGAATACTGCTGCATGCCTCTGGGGAAAGAGTACAGTCCATTGGCCAATGGCACTCCTCACTGATTTATTCTGGAAGTTAGCCCACGACCTCTCTGTGCATCCCTGGGGACCAGAGCCGCTCACAAAGTGACCAGTTTTATTGCAGTGCTGGGAATCAATTATGCTAACAGTTTCTAATGAATGCACTTCAGGGATCCACGGCTGCACTCTTAGCTGTTTCAGACATTTGCATATTGATGACACAAGGACAGTTCTTACGGGGCTATGGTGAAATATCTTGCAAATTATGTCGTGATTTTTTCCTCACAAAAACATATTCCCTCATACTCACTCCTCCATCGCTCTTCATTACTCCTACACTGCTTCAACAGCTCACATGTGCCCTTAGACCACAAAACCATTCTGTAGTCTGAAGTCATCTTCAATTAGACAGTATGATAAGCAATGCTGGAGCATGTCCAGAATGGCCTCTCTGGGGAAGGGATAGATATTGTGTGCTGAGGAGGGCAGCCTTTTATAGTGTGGAGGTTAACGGGCATTAAAGATGCACTTGGCTATTTGTGTCTAGCTAATAGTCTTCTGGCAACATATCCAGCTCTGAGATGCATTAAGGGTTAATGCACAAATACAGTGCAAAACATGCTCAATCGCAGTTAAGATTCCTATTAATATTAAATTGCTGATAAATAATTTAAGACTTTATAACACTTCAGTGAAGTGGGCTTTAAAGTAGACTACACATAAGAATGGATTGGGATGGGAGGACAATATTAGAATCATATAAAGGGGGCAAAAAGGGCAGGTATCACTATTCAATGTGCAAAATTGAATTTTGCAGTTAGTACAATGGATGTGCTAATTTAGCAGATTACATTTTTTAATAAATTATTGACAAATACTTACATGTATATTCTATATATCATATTCAAATATTTTGATGTGTCACTGTATTTTATATAAAGGAATAATAATAGTCATATGAAGACTAAACTGCAGATTTTTCTTTGCCATGTAAACAAAGGATCTATTATACAAAGACAAAAAGAATCAAAAGCAATGGAAATATACAGTAAACAGCCACAATGTTAATACACAGATGAAGTGAATAGTATTGATTATTACTTAATGTTATCATAAAGGTCTGGTGTATACACAGTAAATATGTTAGTGTTAAATCAACACTATTAGAGTTAAATTAACACTGAGGGTGTCAAAATGTAACACTCCCAGTGTTAATTTAACTCTAATAGTGTTGATTTAAGACTGGCAGATTTACTGTGTACAGTATTGAATTGTTCATTCATGTAGAAGATATGTTGGATACTGTGGAAAAATATGTGTGCAGACCAGAGCCTGCAGCTAGTCAGTACTTACCAACAGTGGCCTCCAAATTCCCCAGAACTGAATCCCATGTTGGATAAACTAGTCTGATCTGTGGCAGCTCCACTTACAGGACTGATCTTAGTCCTGGAGATCTACCACTCTGCACAGTTTAGCTATGTAATGGAATGAAGACAGGTAATTAAGCCTTTCGGGGTCATTTGAATATCAGAATCAGGTGTGTTGGAGCTGAGCTCTGCAGGATGGTTGACCTCCAGGACCAGGATTGAGCACCCCTGACCTAAAAGATCTGCTGTTATTCTATTTGTGCCAAATACCACAGAGTACCTTCAGTGGTCTTGTAGAGTCCATGCCTCAGTGGGTCAGAGCTGTTTTGGTGGCACACAGAAGACTACATATTTGCTATATTAGCAGTTGGTTTTAATGTTATGGCTGATTCATGTATGCACAAATTATAGAATATAAGAACTGTAGAAGTATCAAATGCATTAAATGTTTTAATAGTAGTCATACTAAGGAAGAATATGAATAACAATGAATAAATAAAGTGTAGTAACTGTATCTCCAAATGGTTATTTTGCAGGAGAAGTCAAAACATTGGTGAATGTATTAAAATTGGAGTATAAATCTATTCTAAATGGCAGCTGCTGTACTCAGATGACTCTAGTGTTAATAAAACAAAAAAAAAAAACTATGATGTGAAACACGATGATGTTTGAATTGTGTAGATAGAAGCACTGAATCATCTGTTATCTACTCTTTAAAATCAACACATGGTCAAGGGAAACATGGCTTAAGGAATGATATATTGTTGTGTGACTATGCCCTAATTATAAAGATAAAACATTTTTATGCTCATAAAAAAAGGTTTAAAAGTGTTATCATAGAATAACCGCTTTGTATTCTTTAAAGATAAATTCTGGGGTCACACCCCGAGTGTCTCAGCGGACTAAGACGCTGTCACTATGATCTGAGGATCAAGAGTTCAAATCCCAATCATGCTGCTTGCCATCGGCAGCCCGAGGGAGCAAAAATTGGTCTTTGTCGGGTAAGATGGCACTCTCTCCCTAGCATTTTGTAATTAAGCTGGCTCAGGCATCTGCCAGGTGATCCATCAACACTGGGGATCCTGTGCTTTCCTCCAAGGCATTGGCTGCCTTATGGCAATGTATCAGCAGCAGTCTGAAAAGAGGCGGAGCTCAACTTCTCAGGCATAATAGGAGGCCTGTTACGTTACTTCGGTCATGTGATGAGGCAGCACATGAGAGCATTGAAGGAAGTGTTATGACTGGACTTGTGGAGGGAGTCCGAAGACGTGGAAGACCAAGAATAACCTGGATGGATAACATCAAGACATGGACTGGATTATCAGGTGCTAGCCTGCTACAAGCAACCAGAGACAGGTGGCATTGGAGAGAAGTGACTCGCCTGTGCAGCCTACCATCGCGAAGCGATGACATGACATGTGTTAGTTTGCACTCTCATAGAATCAGGGACATTACAAGTGAAAGGGAGAGGTGGGTCGATTAGCTACCAAAACACATAGGGGAGAAAATTGGGTAAAAATGAAAAAAAATTACATTAAAATAAATAAAAGTTGGGGCCCTGAGTGGCTCAGCAGGCTAAGACGCTGACACTATGACCAGAGGATCGCGACTTCGAATCCCGGTCATACTGTTTGCCATCAACAGCCAGGGCCCAAGAGAACAAAAATTGGCAGTGCTCTCTCTGGGCGGGTAGATGGCGCTCTCTCTCTTTATCACTCACACGTTACAATGTCTGCTGGCTCAGGCGTCTACTGATTGGTCCATTCGGAGCTGGAAATCCTGCGCTTTCCTCCGAGCACGTTAGGCTCCCCAGTGACGGTGTATCAGCGGTAGCACGAAAAAAAGTGGTGGCCGTATCACACGCAGCGGAGGAGGCGTGTGCATGTCTTCACCCTCCTAAAGTCAGGGACAGTGCAAAGTGATGGGGAGAGTCCCCTAGTGGATGGGATGGGTTAATTGGCTACTACCACATTGAGAAGCGGAGAAAATTGGCAAAAAATTATTAAAAAATAAAAATAATAAAAAATAAATAAATATAAGTTCAAAGTCAACAAAAATCTTTGATTTGTCATGATGTTCTGATATCCACAGTATGACATTCAGTGCTTGTTTAGTGGCATCAAATACATATTGCAGATGACTGCAATATCAGGACTGTTACACTGATATGATCGTGATTAACAAATGCAGCATTGCTCCATAATGTGAAGGTTTGAGACTAACTGGTACAATTTATTATATATTATAATATATTATATGTTCTTTCATACTGACTTCAGATTCAACCAACAGAATTTAGTTTGAAGTTTAAAAAATGCTGCATAAATGTTAAGCTGCAAGACCATGGTGTTGTACCTCAACTAAAACATGTTGGAAACAACAACACATTTGCCACCATGCTGTGTTAGCTTGAGTTAAATTTCACGTGTATACAGATGAAATTATTATACACTCTAAAGTCAGGTATTGTGTTTTAGTCACATTGACTTATTAAGTTCATTTGTCTCATAATCGACTTAAAAAGGTAAACTGTCATATATTTTATATTCATTACATATGAAGTGACATATTTCCAGCCTTTTTTGTTTGTTTTACTGTTGATTAGTATGACTTATAACTCATGAAAATCAGAAATCCAGTATATCAAATTATTAGAATATTTAATTTGGATTTTTGAACAAATTACTATTCAAACAGTGTCGACATGTTTTAAAATGCTTGAATAATACAAATAATAAATATAAAACATATGATAGTTTACCATTTTGTATTAAATTATGAGTACAAATGAACTTTTTCATGATATTCTAATTTTTGACAAAAGTTGGTCCAACCTACAAAAACACATTTTGGGGTAAAATGTGCAGTTGATTTTCTTCCCATTAGAGCTGTAGATTCAAGCAAAGAACCATTTAGGAACCTCTACTCTGTGTACCTGCCGACAGGCGCCACAGAGCGTATAAAGACAGCAGCAGGCAGGCAGACAGACGGAGAAGGAAGGCTGCCGCTGGTGATTGGTGGGGTGTGGGAGATGGAGAAGATGGAGGAGATGGCTTGAGGGCCCTCATGGGCCCCAGCACTGATGAGGTCTTTCACCTGCAGGCGAGGGAGCGATGCTCACAGGCCTCAGCGGTGCTCTCATTGGGCCCGCCGCCGCCCTGGATCCTGACATATGTCACTCCCAATCTGTTCAGCGGGAGCACTTCTCTCTGACATAACCTGTCAGCCATGCGCAGACGGCCACCAACACAAAGCTCCATGAGCTGCAAGGATGCAACCCACTTCCTGCTAATTGGTGTTTTTGTAATAACACCATCTGTTCTTTAAGAAAGTCAGACTCTGTCTCCAGGAAGACACACTCTTACAGAATAAATTTATGCACCAAACGAACAATGCATCCCTCCTCAGCTGCTACACAACCACGCAGACTAGAATATACAAGAAACAGTGGCAGGAAAACAATAGCAAGACATATAAAAGCAAGACATATAAACAACACATAGACTACAATCACTTCATCTAAGACTCCATTTCTATCAAGATATAATCAAATGTATAAAATGTTCTGCTTTATAAGTGCAGTTTTTTTAGAAAATATTTCACAGATATTCAGAAATACTTCATCTAATCTTCTAAAACATAATCTATGTGCCAAAGTTTGTTTGATATTTAAAACACAGTCTTAGAAAAATCCAATGCAACACAGATTTAATTTTAGAAGAATAAGATCAGTGAACAGTTTCAAGATTCAGAAACAAAGGAAAGAGGCAGATTGCCACCCAGTGGTACATGCTTTACTGCACTCCACAAGACACTGGAGAAAATGCAATATGAACCAACACAGTCTGTCATATTCCTCCATCCTAGCATTAGCACAAAAGTATTCAGGAATCTCTTAGATGACACTGTCTAACAGTTATCGGGGAAAACAGAAACTGAAATATACTGGCCTAAATGCTGTCACAGTGGGAAAATACAGGCACTTTAAATGGGATTCCAGAAAGCAAAATGCAATGGCCGTGTTTTACACAATCTGTTACAGTGGAATCTCCCCTGTTTCAATTCCATGGCTGATTAAGCATGATAATTAAGGTTTTTGGACATTCTCCACAGAGACAGACAGAGCAGCTGGTGACATTCATGCATCTGAAACAGAGTGCATCACAATGAATTCCCATTAATTTCAATGATCACAATGACTTTTGGCAACCTTACAAAAGCAATAAAAGTGTTGCAGCATATTTATGCTAGAGGTTGGTGCAGGTTATTTTAAGATTACATAGAAAACTGTGACACTGAATGTAGCATATTAAAATAATAAAATGACTAAATAATATAATATAATATAATATAATATAATATAATATAATATAATATAATATAATATAATATAATATAATATCAAAATTAGAATGAGAATCGTATTATATTGGCCAAGAATGTTTGCACATAAATGGAATTTGTTTTTGGTCTTACAGTGGCTCTCAGTATAATACAGAAGTAAAAGTAACAGTAATATAGTAATAAAGGAACAATATAATATAATATAATATAATATAATATAATATAATATAATATAATATAATATAATATAATATAATATAATTGATACAATGCAAAATATATATATATATATATATATATATATATATATATATATATATATATATATATATATATATATATATATAGCTGGACAATAATAGGATGACTTTGAACTTTGGTGTCTGAGAAGACTTTTAAATCTTGGGCAACAAAGAACACAAATTACTGGATCCTCAACCAAATCAATGTTCACCTTTCACTGGAAGCCCAGATAACCAAACTGAAGATTATTATTTTGTACACTTTAATAAGAACCACTTCACTTCAGAAGAGAGTTGTGCTGAAGGTAAAAGAGGGTGCGAACTAGCATAGATGGGTACAATCAGATTAATTATGAACAAGTCTTTAAGAAACATGAAGACCTGGAGAAACACTATTGATATTATCACCAGGAGTCGGAATCAACTAGACGACTAATATAATATAATATAATAAAATAAAATAAAATAAAATAAAATAAAATAAAATAAAATAAAATAATGTTTTTTTCGCCAAAAAATCTTTTGGCAAACCGGAAGTCGTCGTACGTCCAACTCCATGGAAACGGCGCGCAGCGTTCGTGGACCTCAGAGCTGAAATGAAATCAGTCTCGTACAAGTAGACATTCATCTGTTATTTTGAATGTGTAATTGAAATAAAACCGCATTTTAAGTACCTGTGTACTCGGAGGGATCATGAGTCGCACACCAGACGCGAGAGTGAGGTACATTTAAGCTAGTAAATACATCAGTACAGAGAGATTAGCTAAGGAGCTAACATTAGCCTTGTTTATGTTAGTAATAGACAGCAGCAGCGAACGAGTTCATACATCACTGTGATAGTAATCTACGACAAGACGAGCAACGAGAGAAGTATTGCTAATGAACCTCATTTGGCTCAGCACAGATTTTTAAACTGAAAATAACAGCATATGAAGCAAGTAGTTAGCGAGATAACGATAGATAGCTAAATGTTTGCAGACGTTTCATGTCTCTTCCATACCTGTAGATAGCAGAGTTCATAACGTGAATGTTCTTTAAAATATTAGTTTTAATGGCCAGTTAACTAACTTTGGTGAACTATGACATACTCAAAGTGAGTATAATAACTAATGTAGCTGACTTAGTTTGACATTAAAAGCTACTACAAAGTTGTCTAACCAAGCAGTCTCAGTATTCACATAAACAATGCATTTAATTATTCTCAGAAATTAACCTGTATGTGTTTCTTTTTTCTGTTTCATGAAGAGACACACAGACCAAGCAGATCCAGGAGAACATCACCCATGTGGAGAAACACTTTGGAGAGTTGTGTCAGCTCTTTGCGGCATACGTGCGTAAAACTGCCCGTCTGAGGGACAAATCAGACCTTCTGGTCAGAGAGATCAGTCTTTATGCAGACACAGAAACCCCCAACCTAAAAAATGGACTGAAGAATTTTGCAGACCAGCTTGCCAAAATTCAGGACTATCGGCAAGCAGAGGTGTGTTCAGAATAATAAAATGTATTGTTACAGTTCGTGCTGATTTTCTGCATATCTTTTCTATATTCCTGTTTGATCAAATCTACACACTGCAGTTTTCATTTCTAAAATGTTTTATTGTTTACAGGTTGAGAGACTTGAAGCCAAAGTCATTGAGCCATTGAAAAATTATGGTACAGTTGTTAAAATGAAAAGGGTAAGTTATTTATGGGCTTTTTACATACATTTCTCTAAAGCAGATGAATACTTCACAAGCATCACAAGGATCTTGCATTACTCTTAATGATCACATGAGGGCAGCATTTCATTGTTCTTAATCATGATAGGCTGTGTTCGTAGATTATTGTTGTTTATTTGCAGCACTGGGTGGCCCAAAGATTTGTAGTGGTTATTTTCTTGTTTTTCAAATGAGGGTTGATTATATCAGTGACCAGCATTTATCATGTAGGCAAAGCAACAATCCAGTACCCGTTCCAGCATGATAGTGCCATTGTTAGTTGATTATGGTATATGTGTGTGTATGTGTTCTGTAGAAAATGTTTTACTCTGTACAACATAAGATATTGATGTTTTCATTAGCAAGTAAATTCTGGTCAGTTTTCTTGGAAGATGAGATCAAATGCTAAAAAAAAAGACACCGTTATTTACAAACTGGATTCCAAAAAAGTTGGGACACTAAACAAATTGTGAATAAAAACTGAATGCAATGATGTGGAGGTGCCAACGTCTAATATTTTATT